>BMAC01000644.1:401190-420541 GCA_014905375.1 Phtheirospermum japonicum | reverse complement strand
AGGAATTTTCATGGGCATCCGCCCTTAGCCAATCCTGGCTTTTATGAAGACGCATTTAGTTTGGCTAACGAGCATAAACCTACATTATCATTATATTAGTAGACATTAAGAAATCACAATCATACATAAAATTTTCATAAGTTTGCAATATTCCATGCGCGAGGAATTTTGGTTCCATCCAGCTCTTTTATCTGATAAGCTCCCCCTGCCAATACTTAGGTGACTCGGAGTGGTCCCTGCCACGCCAAATCTAGCTTTCCTTTAGTTTTCCCTAAATCAGCTCTTCTTAAGACCAGGTCTCCAACCTAGAAATGTCTCTTGATTACAGATCTGTCATAAATCGTTTTTTATTCTCCCCTTGATATGTGCCATCCAGCTCTTTCCCTCTTCTCCTCAACGAAGTCCAGAGCATCCTGAATCAGCAGCTCATTCTGTTCCTCAGTGAAGCGAGGTCATCCTCCCGACAGGTCTGGCCTGGATTTCTTCATCGATATTCTCTCTTCTCTGTCATATCTCTCTCTTCTTCTCTCCCTCTTCCTTAATCTTCAGGGCTTCTTCCAAGTGGATATACTTCTCTGCTCTTTCTAAGAGCTCTCCAAACTTCAGGGCTGGCTTTACGACCAGCGACTGAAAAAACTCTCCTCTCCTAAGACCCTGTGCCAACGCATTCACTAAGAGTTCCTCCGACGCGGAAGGCACCTCAAGCTTTGCATTTGTAAACCGATTGATGTAAGCACGCAGGCTCTCGTTCTCTTTCTGCTTTAAACTGAACAGCTCAAGCGGCATTTTTTGGTACTTCCTGCAGCTAGTGAACTGGTGCAAGAAGGCCGAGCTGAATTCGTCAAAATTGTTGATAGAGTGTGGCGGTAGCTGGATAAACCAGAGCTGGGCTGATTTAGTAAAAGTCATGGGGAAGACCCGTCAAAATTGTCGTCCCGCTATACTCAAAGCCCAAAGATCTGTACGAGACGGGCACGTCATCGAGCATGACCTCCTCCGTGAACGGCGTGCCTCTCCGCACCGGCACGGTATCGGTGCTCGCCATTTTCCTCTTGAACTCCCTTACCTCTTTCTGCAGGCTCTGCATCTGCTAGGCAAGGCCTGGATTGTCTTGACTCGACGTTTCACTGTCGGAGGTAGAGAAGTGTTCTTCTCTATCTTGGAGGGGAGTTCGATCCACGCGCTGGTTGCGCAACGACTCCGTTTCCGCTAGCGGAACTGTCCGATCTGGCCGTGCACCGGAAGGTGGCTTTGCAATCTCCGTGAATTTTTTCTCCACAACTACCTCCACGACCTTGCCGATAAACTCAGACAACTATCTGAGGAAGTTTTCGTTCAATGATCCGCCATCAGTAGGCGTAGATCCGCCAGGAGGAGGTGGCGCGGTGCTAGGTCCGGCGACCGTAGCTGCTGAAGGCTCTGTCCCCTCTGGCCCCGTCGACCGCGGCATGCCCCATGGCGCGGCAGAGCTAGGAGTTCCACCCAACTCCCCGACCAGATTCCGCCATAGTCCGTCTGAAGACATTCCAAAAATCTCACGTCTTAGCCCAGAAGTTCCCACAGACGGCGCCAATTGTTTCGACCCAAACTATGACACCACCTGAAACTGGTATACATTCCCAACCTGCACACAAACACACGTTAAAAAGGACCACCGGAGGTTTTCCGGTGGAAATCTCTCCGATGCTTAAGTCAGAAAGCGTATGAGGTGTTTTCCAGGAAACAAGGAAGGAATGCACAAAAATGACATACCTCTCTCAGCCTTGGGGCTGAGGTATTTATAGTTTTTTCCCAGTGGGGACCCTTTCCGGGATCTCGGAAATAAAGGCCACGAATCAAGGGCCGTTGAAACAACAAACTCTGACAAGTGGTCTCACTTGTCCTCCAGCGGGGGTCAAGAGATCAGGTCTCCCCTGGTCCTGCTCTCCTTCTTATTGGCAAGCCTACCTGCGCGGGGGGAGGCCAGGTCAAGAGGCCAGGTCTCCCCTAGTCCTGCTCTCCTTTTTATTGGCAAGCCTACTCCCCTGGTCCTGCTCTCCTTCTTATTGGCAAGTCTACCTGCGCGGGGAGGTCAGAAGGCCAGGTCTCCCCTGGTCCTGCTCTCCTTCTTATTGGCAAGCCTACCTGCGCGGGGAGGTCAGGAGGCCAGGTCTCCCCAGGTCATGCTCTCCTTTTCACTGGCAAGCCTGCCTTTATATTGCCAAGGTTTATCTCACAGGAGGTCTTCTATCAGCTCAGGGTAAATCCTGGGCTGGGATGACGCTTCTCAGCTCTTACTAACCTCAGGCAAACCCCTGGGTTGGGATTCAGGTCTTACTGCTCAGATCTTACTAACCTCAGGACAACCCCTGGGTTGGGATCCAGGTCTTACCGCTCAGCTATTACTAACCTCAGGACAACCCTAGGTTGGGATCCCGTCTTACTGCTCAGCTCTTACTAACCTAAGGACAACCCCTGGGTTGGGATCCAGGTCTTACTGCTCAGCTCTTACTAACCTCAGGACAACCCCTGGGTTGGGATCCAGGTCTTACTGCTCAGCTCTTACTAACCTCAGGACAACCCCTGAGTTGGGATCCAGGTCTTACTGCTCAGCTCTTTGGTCATCTAGATCCAACTCTACCCCAATTCGGGTCTGACCTATTTATGCCTCATCATTAACGAGAGGTATTTCGAGGGAAATATTGTCGGAAATCCTGAGGACATTACTGAAGAATTATATTTTCGGTAACTCTTCCTTCGGTAAATCACTCGAAAATACGGCGCCAATGTTTGCCGCCATAATTACCGAATGCAATACTGGAGGCTTCCCGATGGTATACATACCGAAGGAATTACCCTCAAAAATATAGAGGGGAACAATTTCCCCTCAAAAATTACCGAAGGAAAAAATATCCCCTCGATATTTTGAGAAATAAAGAAAATAAAAATAAATAATATAAAAATCGAGGGGAAGAACATCCCCACGGAAAAACCGAGGAATTTAGTCCCTCGATTTTTTTGAGAAATTAAAAAAATATCGAAAAAATAAAAATAATATAAAAACTGAGGGGAAAAACTTAAAACTCTTTGAAACCCAAATTTTTAGTATCCTACTTTCATGCAATTCACAGGGTTCAACAAGCAATCGATATTTCACGATCAAGGGTTTGTAATAGTGGTCCTTATATATAGTATTAACAATCGAAATATGGTCCTCGGAAAAAACGAGGGGAATTTAGTCCCCTCGATTTTTTTGAGAAATAAAAAAAATAAAAACTCGAGGAGACATATATCCCATCGAAAACACCGAGAGGATTGAGATTCCCCTAAGGAAATTCCGAGAGGAATTTTTCCCCTTCATTTTCTTTAAATTAAAGGAAAAATAGAAAAATCATAAAAATAAAACAAACCCTATCATTTTAGGCACTTGGAATGGTTCTGATCCTGATTTCGATTGAAAAATAAAATCGAGCATGTGCGTATTTACTCGTGTCGTGTAATTCGACCAAAATACGATCGATTGATCATCTTGCTCGGTTGGAAACGCGAAGCGACAAAGCGTCATAATTTTGTGAAGGTGGCATGAGGTGCGTCTCGATGTCTTTGAACAACGAGAATCGAGTATTGATCGGTAAATACGCGTTTTCTATTTTGTTAGATTTTAAATAAAAAATATCGGAGAAAAAAAATATAAAAGGCTTAAAAATAAAACAAATCCCATAATTTTATGCACGGGGTGGCACAGGTTGCGTTTTGATGTCATAGAGCCACGAGAATCGAGTATTGATCGGTAAATACGTATTTTCTATTTTTTTTAAATAGAAAAGGTGTAAAAATAAAATAAATCCTATCATTTTAGGTACGTGGGGTGGTTTTGACCCGGTTTTGTTTAAAAAATATCACCGGGCATGTGCGTATTTACACGTGTCGTGTAATTCGACCGAGATACGATCGATCGATCAACTTGTTCGTTTGGAACGCGAAGCGACGAAGCGTCGTGATTTTGTGAAGATGGCACGGGGTGCGTTTTGATATCATAGAACCATGAGGATCGAGTATTGATCGGTAAATATGCGTTTTCTATTTTTTTGATTTTTTTAATTAAGAAAATCGAGGGGAAATTATCCCCTCGGTTTTATTGAATTAAAAAAAAAAAGAAAAAAACAAGGGGATTAATTTCCCCTCGAAAAAATTTAGGAGAGCGAAAAAACCGAGGGGAAGCGCCCGTCTTCGGTATTGCCGAAGGCCTTTTCGAGGGAATTATTGCCCTTGGTTCGGTTGAATAAAACAGATCTCGCCCCGCTGCACTCTACACTCAAATAAAAAAAAAACAGATCTTGCCCCGCTCTCCTCTCGCCACTTTCCCTCCACAGCCGCCACTCCCTGCCTCCGCTGCCACCGCAGCAACCCAGCCGCCGCCGTCTTCTCCAGCCACCACCGCTAGCAAGGTAACCCCGCATCCTCTTTTTGTTGTAGTTGTAATTTATATAATTTTAGGATTAGTTTTAGAGTTTAATTTATAATAATTTTATAATTAAGGTTCAATTTATAGATAATTATATAATTAGAGTTGAATGTAGTAATAATTTTATAATTAGGGTTTAATTTAGGAATAGTTATATAAATATAGTTAAATTTAGGAATAATTATATAATTAGGGTTCAATTTAGAAAAGATTCCTAACAGAAGAAGAATACAACGCCGCAAGGAGGTCCAAGAATATGTTAGGTACGAATACTCTTTTCCATTTATACTTTCAATGTATATATATGTACTGATATTTTTTTACTCAATTGTCTAACGAATATGTAGTATTTACATGAAGAGCATTCAACGTCTCCAACCAAACATTACTGATGATAGGCTCAACGAAAAATTGGACAATGAATTTGCCAATTGGTTCAAACATTACGTAAGACGTTCGATACCGAGATGCATATCATTTAATTACCATATGTATTTATCTAATATATTTTCTAAATTAAAAATGATTCTTCAACGTCATAGGCTAGAGATCGTTTGAACAATGTGATCGACGTGAACATTAAGAGCCTAGCTGAGGGTCCATCAAGATGTGTGAAAACGTATACTGGATGTAAGATAAATGGTTATAGATTTCACACAATCGAGCACGGATCTAACAAAGCAACATCGAGCAGTGGAGTATGCATTAAAGGGTCAAACTATGGGGCAACTGAGTATGATTATTACGACCGTCTCATAAAAATTGTGCAGCTTGAATCACCGGCCAAATGGAGAAAAACACACTATTACTCAAGTGTGACTGGTTTGATCCAACTCCTAAAGACACAAAAGTTCATCCACATTATAAGGTTGTCGATATCAATCATAAGCGTAGATTCAATCGATATGAACCTTTCGTTCTTGCTTCCCAAGCTGTACAAGTATATTATTGTGCATACCCAAGTTTGAAATGAGACGAGTTGGACTGGTGGGCAACGTGTAAAATCAAGGCGAGATCAAATGTTGAGTTTATCGAGCCTCTACTGGAGCAATCACTTCAAGATGAAGTTGTAGATACACGCAGTCCAATTCAAGTGGATGATATCGATTTTCAGTTGTATGATCCCAATGATAATGACGTTGATGATCTTGGTGACGAGGCGATTGATGATTCAGAAGAAGAGTTACTCACCGATCAAGATACAGATCAACACACAGACGAAGATGAGTTTGGTGAAAACTTTAATAGTTAAAGTGTTGGTTCAGATGATTAGTTTGAAAAAAAAAGTATATGTAGATTATTAATATTGTAAAACACTCTTATTTTAACTAATTTATTTTATATTTGGATTTATTAAAATGGATTTACTTTAATAGTAAATTCCGGTATTTTGTAAAATGCTCGTATTATCTAATAATTTTATCAGATGCCGAGAGGTCGTGGTGGATACAGATCCAACAGCCTAGGTCGATCGAATATGGGTCGGCTCATCATTTAGTTGATTTCGATGACGATTACGTGGGCATTGGTACTGATCATTCAGCGCCGACCACGGATACCACAACATCGACATCGAGATCAACATCGACACCGAAATCGTCCGATGCGGGTACATCCCGACAGGACTTGGGCCCACTACAGAGGCGATACCTTATTTTTATCGTCGGGAAGAAGTAAGTAAACTAATAATTTTAAAAATTTTAATCATCATTATTATTAGATTATATTTGTAACCACAAGCACAATTATAGGCTACATAGCAGGGACGTCAGAATGACTAACATATTTTGGGAGATCATGCAAAAGGATCTCCATCCCGCCGGTTGGCAGTTTAAGGCAGTTCATAAGGAGACGCGTCGATTCTGGTGGGACATGTTTCAGATAATTATTATTTGGTATCCAAATTTATTAATCTTTATTGTAACTTGAGAATAATGCATCAATTGAATTGTAATTATTATTTTGTTTTGTGGGAGATTTTTTATGGAACACGAACCTGTACACTACACATGATATCCATACAATATTTCTCCACACGATGCAGGACAAGTATGGGAAGCGGCTGAACGAGTATAAGTATCATCGTGATACTCATGATGGTCAGCCACCGACATGCGTTGACGAGGGGGATTGAAGGTAAACGATTTTGTTATGTTTTCTTATTAAATTATTTAATTTATATTTTATATATCATGCATTTCAACTAGGACTTGGACTGTTGAGTGAGATAAGCCCGATAACAAGAAGAAGTTCGAGCAGTGCAGAAAGAACATGAGGAGAGAGCCTGTTGGTTCGGGTACGGGGATGTCGAAGCCCAGGGGAGGGTCTATGTTTACGGTCGATTATTTTTATGATATCGTAAGTAATTTCAAAGTATAAGATATTATTTATTTATTTATATTTATGTTAATTATTTTATAATTTTATTTGGATACAGGAGCGGGAGATGGGTGTGCCGGCCACTACGTACCAGGTTTTTGTAAGTACACACAGGAAGGACGACGACACGTGGATCGATGTGAGATCCAGTCATACTAATATGAGTTTCTTTCTTATTTTTAACTTTTTATTTGGTTTTAATGTGGAATTTACTAACGATTTGTATTTTAGGAGGAGTACGAGAGATGTCTGGATGACGCAGGTCGTCGGGTCGGAGAAGGACCGACATTACGGTACCGGCTCTTTCGGGAAGTTGGTGGCTGCTGGGAAGGGTTTTCGAGGCAGCTCTTCTTCCTCCTCCTCCTCCCAGCAGGAGAAGACCAATGTGAGACACCTCGAGGCGCAGCTCCAGGCACAGAGGAAGGAGTTGGAGACCACGAGACGAGCTCAGTAGGTAATAGAGCAGCGATACACCGAGTCTGAGCGTCTACGTGAGTAGCATCGCCTGGAGCAGCAACAATTTCAAGTGCAGGTAAACGCCTTGATGGCCGAGCTGTTAGCTTGTTTACAACAGTATCCCCCGCCGCAACCTCCCCTGTCATAGGACTGTTAAACACTTTTGTTCAACAAATTTAATAATTGTAAATTTCCAAATATTTATATAATAGTTGGTTTATTTTTTGTTTGTTTAGTAATTTTTTTTTTTGGGTATTTTAATAAAAAACATAAATTAAATAAGTAATTAAAAATAAAAAGAAAAAAAATCGAGGGGAATAATCCCCTCGAAAAATACCGAGGGCAAATCCCCCTCGGAAAAACCGAGGGCAAGAATTCCCTCGGGTTTTTTTTTTTTTAAATATTATTTTTTAAAATTTTCTGAGGGGAAAACCTAGGGGTTACTAACCTTCGTTTTTTCCGAGGGGAGAAATACCCTCGGTTTTCCGAGGGCATATATATTCAGGCCCAAGGGGATTTACCGAATAAATGAATATTTGAAAAAAATTACCGAGAACAAGATTCCCCTTGAAAATTTTTCAAAGGAAGGTAAATTGATTATCGAGAGATTTTGACTTATTACCGAGAGGTTTTTTCCCTTGATAAAATGTGTTTTTTTTTGTAGTGTACACTGATGTGATATACATCTTTTTATACAATTTAACTAGTAGTTTTAATTAATGTAACCATATATTTATATAAATTTATATGTTATGTGAAATACTTATAATTGATACATGTATATGTGATATACTTGTTAATCAATGTTCACCTCGCAATGTGTAATATGGCATGATATAACAATTGCAATTGGTAAGTGTAAGATAATGAGTTCGTTCATGTACAAGTCTACTATGATTTTCCATTTATTCAAATATATAGAATATATTAAGTTATAAGTTTTAGTATCTGTGATTTGAAATTATAAGAAATCAAAGTCATCTATTTGTCTATCTTTCAACTTCACCAGAATTACTTTCGAAAATAAAAACAATACTAAGACTCCATATATCATTCATAAAATTCTAAAATTTATTTTCGTATTCATTATTTTCTATATGTACTATTACTGTATCAATCTAAGTTTACCACTTTTTCCAGAACCAAATAATGTTAAAATAGATCAAGCATCAAACCCAAGTCAACTACCCGAGCCCTTCTCCCAGACCTGATGATGAGAATGCAGGTTGGACACGCAGGCACTTTATTCTATTCACTTGATAACGATAGCTGAAAGCTTTTTGAGCTCGGTTATTAACTTAACAAGTATTGAACATAATTTCTCGATTGATAAAAAATAAAGTTCGCTTGAGTTATATTCAACTAAAAATCAAACACAATGTGCAAAATATAAAGGTACATGATAGATTTGAAAATTGCCAAAAACACAAATAAGTATAAAACATATTTTGATCCCATGACATTGGTTTTACAAAACAGAAATCGTGACAATGACAATGTTACTATCAAAGTTACAAAAGAATGTTTTGTTTTCATACTCACTGAATAACAATAATAAACGTAAAACAAAATTTACAATTAATAATAATAATAATAATAATAATAATAATAACAACAACAAACCATGCTGTCATATAAATATTAACCCAGCGCCGCCTGCATTATATATAAAATGTATCCCATTAACACGACAATACACTGAAAAAGAATGGAAAAACCACCTACAAAAGATCAACTAGGAACAACAACAGCAAAAAACCCCCAGACTTCTCAAACACATAAACTGAGCTACCTTTAAACCCTCTTCAGCATAGCAGCACAAAGGCCGCGAGAAGAATAGCAATGCCACTGATGAGTGTGCTCGCGACAAGTGTCGGCTGGCCACCTCCGGGCGGAGCAGTTGGTGATACAGACGAGTTCGTAGTCGGGGGCCTCTCGGCCACTGAGGGTAGAGGAGGTTCCAACACATCCTCCTCTGTCAGGATCGGGTTTGGAGCCTCAGCTGGCGGTAAAGTTGACATTAATGGAAAAAGACCGTGAGGCGGGACCGGCAACATGTATGATGGTGTGCTATTGACATTGTACCCTAAACAGCGGTTCCCTGTAACCCAATCAGAACGGTGGATCACTTACAGCGTGTACATATATTTTTATATTCAATAACATTGTGCTTTAATAGGAAGTGATCTGTTATAGCAGAAAAGAAAAGGTAGTTGAGAAATCGCAAGTAGGAGCTAAAAGTTGAATAAGTAAAAAAAAAAGATGAAGAAGAAGAAGGAGAGAGTACTTAGTGAATAAGTTGTACAAAACGTTTTATCCGTGTGTAAAATTCAAACAAGAAACGTCATAAATCTAAATCACATGTCGGGATGTCCCTCCCCTTTTAGATTAGGATTATTTACAACAACTACCCTTCACTAAAAGAAAGGGAAAAAATACCCCTGAGTTTTTGTGTTTTTTTGAAATTAGATATGCATTTTTTTTTGTGTGAGTAATTAGCTCAAACCTTATACTGACTCAAAAGCTGAAGTAGGCATTTACACACACACACACATTCAGCCTTCACTGATAATCAATTTTTTCTTCTTTTTATATTTAAGTATTTGCAATCAAACGTGCAATAAGAAACCCCTCTAATAAAATTTATCTTACTTCTGTATCTATTGGCTGTTGCAGGGGCATCCGTTATGACACCGTCAATTTCCTTGCCAGAGACGAATGTGTTCACCTCCACATAGGGATCAGAGAGATAGTCCCACGATTGAGATACAAACTCGTTTCGGAATATCTCCGCAAAGACTCGGAGACCAGAGGCCTGCAGCTTTTTAACAATATCCGTCTCCTTGGTTACAAAGCCGCCCTCAGCAGGATATATAGATTTCTTGGAGAGAACAACAGAATTAGCAAAACCCTTTAAATCCGAAATGGTATCGTCCGAAATGTCTCGGACATCCTCGCCGACCAGGTAAACGAGCTCGTAATTGCTGCTTCTCTTAATATATGTCAGGACCGCACTATCGCTGGATCTAATCATCACTCTTTTGTTCGTCCGATTGTTATAACCAGCTTCGCTTAAAGCGCTTAAAACCGCATCGGTTACACCTAAACTCTGGTTTGCAGCGAGATATGCAGCGTTCTGCAAGAAAAAAGAACTGGAATGTGATGCTAATATTATTATTCAACATAAAGTGGAGAGCCATTCATAAAAAAGTAAAAATAATAAATTGAAATAAAACATATATATATTTAACACTTCCAAACATCTTCTTGCTAGTCATTTTTAATTCCATGACTCCACATTAAAATGTGAAAAAGGAAATTGCTTTGTATCGTCATATTTTTTATACACTATTCCAGTGAACAATAAATCAGATAATTATGAAACACATTGTTTGACTTTGCGGTAAAAGAACTCGTGTCATGAAGACTAACCTCAATAGTGATTAAGACTCCAGAGACCGTAGATTGGTTGTTTACATATGCCAAGAAATCAGATAACCGCATAAAGTTCCCTGCTGATCTTGCAACTGGATTTCGATAAATTGTAAGATTTGCTCCATATGGATTGTCAATAGCAGCTGCAATGAAACAAAAATAATACATAAATTGCAAAGTTTCACAAAAGGTCTCCATACTGCTACTCAATGGAATGAAATTCTAAAGGGGGGTCATTTAATCTTATTAATTTTATTTTAAAGAGAGAATAATCATAATGAAAAGTACAGGTTCTGGGTTTGCACTTACGTCTCAAGCTCTGAATATCCTCCCACGTGAGATTATAGGTCAAAATCCCATCAACTATGTTAAGCTCAGGATTATTAGTTGCTCGGTTGAGAAAGTCGGATTGAGCAGCATTTGTTCTATCCCTGAGGTTAATGGATCCCAAGCAAATAGGTATACCATCACTTGTTATTTGAACAGGGCAGTCAAGCACATCTACACCGTCCGATACAGCTTTGTTGTATGCAAGATCAGTACAACCAGGATAGTCGGTACTTGCTCCCTCATTTGAGATAACCGAAATGTTTYCTGGATTTAAGGCAAAACGCAAAAGGATCACATGATTATACTTTGAGYGGTTTTGAAACCAATCATACTTCGCTCATGCGGGTATTATTGCTTACCTAAAATAGGGTCATTTCTGCGCATGTGAGCATAGCAATCTGCAAGAATCAAACATATCATACAACACATCGTCAAAAGGAGATAATGATAACATATTAGGTCAGTGATTACATCAGAAAATTGAGTCACACTCCTGTCAAAGCAGCCTAACTGTGCTAGGCAGGTTCCCTAAAACTAAATTTTAAAATAAAAAAAAAAAAATACCCCCAAAAAAGTAAACCATAAAAAGGTGAAAACAGAAATCAGACGAAAAATCCTAATTACAGTAGAAAAACTAATAAATCCTAAGAAAAACTAAACTAAATAAAACACTAAAAAAAGAACCATAAAATACTAAAATAAAACTTGAAAAACTAAAATTTGGGCCCTGCTTAACGGAATGTACACAAGTTTATGTCCTGAAAAATACATCCAGAATGTTTCAACGTAGCATCAGACAATTCGGAATTTAAAAAATAAATAAAATTAAAATAGTACAGTATCAGTTTCATACCGATAGTTGCAGATGAGGTAACTGGGAAGTCAGTGARCACACCATCAACAGCAAATTGACGATTGTCAATGAAGGATAGATACTCAGACACGGGATCATAGCTGTAATTGTAAGGTACAGGTACATCATTTGCAAAACCAGACGCAAAAACTTCTAAACCCGCTCTATGAGCATCCACCACAAGGGAGGTGTAATTCAGTAAATATTGGCTGGTGTRAACTGGCCATATGTATGRTTTGGYAACAAGAATTCCATCCGCGAATCCTCTTATTAATGTAAGATTAGTCAAAAGCGAGCCATATGTTTGGTTGGTTGTGGGCTCCACTGCAGCACGGTCCAGAAACTGGAACACYCGCTTTGGCGCACTCCYACTCCTCCGATTTGCAGTACTACTCATGAAGCGCAGGAAGCCCACCTCTGGCGATGAAATATAAGCAGCAGTCATATTTCTAAGTAGAGCAGGAATATATGTCCTCATACTCTGATTATGTTGGCTGAAAAATGTATCGTACTGCACAAATGTTTGAATGAAAATACTGCTTGATTAGGTGTTACCAAGTAATAGTGCAAGGATAATTACAAAAATTACGCCTGAGTTAAGCCTAATTTCAAAGACTCCGGTTATCTTTCACAATTACAAACACCACCTCTTGGAGATGAAATTTTTTATTTTATTTTTTATTGGTTAAAAAAAGACAAGCTTGGGTATTTGTATGTAACCCTTTACAAAAATCTGTTATATTTGCTTGGATTATGGTATACCGGTATGCTTAGCCACATTCCTGGTGGTGGTTGTGGTGGCAATTCTGGTGGTTGTGGTGGGAAAGCTGCGCTGAGAACAGTGAGAATTTGTTGTCCATCAAAACTGGGTGACCGAGACAAAATCCTTTGTACCACTGTTTCAAGTAAACAAAGACCGGTAAATTAAAAGTTCATCGAAGCTTACGAGAATAGTCGATATATAGCATAACTAAATTGCAGGGTTGCATCATCAAACAAACTTACAATATATTCTTTCTAGCTCAGCAAGTGTGAAATCCACAGCAAAAAATCCCGTCGTTGAGACATTGTTGACGTCATAGGTGCTTTTCCGTCTTGGAAAAGAAGTATCATTAACATTCGTCGAGTTTTCTAGCCTGATATCTGGGAAACAGATTCCTTGTCCATCTCTTGTAAGCTGAACATCGCACCAGAGGAGGGTGTTTGGCAGACTCATCTGCGTTGCAAATAAATATGCAATGCCACTGGAATCAGGAAATACTCCTGAGAAGCCACCTCTTGCCACGACCAAAGGCTCATCGCCTGAAAATAGAATGTGAACAGTGACTTCTTTGACCTTTTCAGGAGATTTTGACTTATTAACAGAGGGATCGTAATTGCTTCAAGTTGTTATTTCTCTCCTTCCAGAATAATTAAACACGGAAATGAAATTACTTCATGAAAGCGCCCAAATATGTGTCTGTGTGTGTGTATGAAAAAGATTAAAACATTTACCTGTTTCTGTAAATAAAATCCCCCAACTTTTATTTTTCAAGTCCATGACTTCTAAATTTTAATAATTGTAAAAATTACCAAAAAATAATAAAATAAACACGAAGTCAAAATTCATATAAAAATCTCCTAAAAATTTACACGAGTAACAATTCAGTCATCGTTACCACATTAATTGAAGCAGAAGGAAGGAGGGAAACGGATTAAACATGAATAATCATTATGCACACAATACAACACACATTCGGCGCACAACAGAGCAAACAAAGATAGAGATCTCTTTACCGTGAAGCGTCTGCCATAAACTGCGTTTGGAGCTAGATCGCCGGCCAGCAACTAACGCCGCCGATGAGCACAGCAGGACAAAACACAACAAGCCAAAGACTGACCGGAGCTTCCACATTTCCGGCGCCGCGTTCCGCCGGTAGCTCCGCTGACTGGAGTGAGCTAGTGTGTGTGTTTTCCAGGTATTGTTGCTAATCGAAAATGTGAAGCAGAAAATAATAACAGCGATTGACAGGGGCAAATATAAAAGCCCTTTCTCTTCCTAAGTGTTCGGATTGGAGACGGAGCAGTGAGAGACTTTCGTAGACTTCGAAATTTCTGATTTTGTGTTTGTTATTTATCAGCTTCTCGTTAGGCTTTTTAAGTATGGAGTTTTACGGTGTAGTTTATTGAATTCTGTGTTTCTGATTAATAAGAGATTTTAGTTTGTTTATTTAATTTATCACAGTTCACAAAATCAGATTGTAATTGATGGATTGATATTTTTAGCCATTTTAATTAATAAAATTAAGTTGATGACCATCGAGAAATTAAATAAAATTACGGCTAAAAATGGAATCCGGTTGTGTATTAATAGTCTACGCGCTCTGCATTTTCTTTTCTGTTTCTTTCTTCTTTTTAGTCGGAGAAGCGATTTCTGTTGACAGCTGGCAGCGCGCGGGCTGAGGCGATGCTTAGTTCAGATTGATTATTTTTCTTATTTATTTATTTTTCTTCTTTTTTAAAAAAATAATTTGTTCTTTGATTTTCATAGTTTATATTCAAAATCCAAATGAATTGTACGATCATTCGTTGTTTGATTAGAGTTTTATGCGTTGACATTGTCATTTTAACATTGTTTATATGTAAAAGTCAACAAATTCATGCAAACAAAATATGTAACACGTGGAAGATAAAAAAATATATTTGGAAAATTCTCATTTGACATTTAGAAAGACCGGCTATTTTAAACATTGATTACCAAGTAATTAATGAAAATGAGTACGGTGTTACAAAATCATCATGGCTCCATACCCTTGCATTTATATCTATTTATTTATTAATATTTGTAACAAAATTTTAATTAAATAGTTGTGATTAAGTGAAAAATTGTGATGTACTGCAGAAGCTTCCTTTATATTAATACAGAAATGTTTGTGTTTGCTTCTTAAACTATGTTAGTTTTGGAGAAAATTCTGGTACTTTGGTATCAACGAACCTAATATCTACTTAATTAATGCTTTCTTTTTATAAGTTTTTATATAATTTAATATTTTTCTATCATTATATTTTTCCTAATTTAATATTTTCTTTTTACTATACGTTACATAATTCAATAATTTATTCATCATATTTTACCTAATTCAATATCTTACTTTTATTATACTAATAAAAAAAAATTAATTAGAAAAAATCTATATATGTTGAATTAATTCTTATTTATAATAAGAGTTAAAATAATTTTATTTTTAAAATTTTAAATATTCTATTTAATAAAAATACGAGTTATATAGAGTTATTACAAAAGGAAAATAAATATAAAATATATAAACTTAAATTTGGATATCTAATACCAGTATAGTGCATTTATAATAACATTAAAATTTATACGAAAAACTATAGTTACGCTAGAGAGAGAGAGAGAGATACAACAACATACAAAATTAATAATAACAAATTATTACACCTAGGAAAATAAATATTAAATATATT
The DNA here is from genome assembly GCA_014905375.1 of Phtheirospermum japonicum. Lineage (NCBI taxonomy): Eukaryota > Viridiplantae > Streptophyta > Magnoliopsida > Lamiales > Orobanchaceae > Phtheirospermum > Phtheirospermum japonicum. Next base: position 405,176 of record BMAC01000644.1, on the reverse strand, counting down.
CTAATCTCCTATCTAATTTCAATAAAATGCATATGAACAAATTATTGTTTTACACATAAAAAAAAAAGAGAAAAAGGAAACATGGATTAACAATAAAATAATATTATATATATTACAAGTTAGATACGTTTTTAATAAAATTATCAGTTTCTTGTAGATTTTAATTTTTTATATCACATATTCACATGTGAGACGCACATGTTGTACGTTTTACATTTTTACAAACTTAATTTTCAATGGGTTTCTTTTAAGTATAGGGTGTTTTGTTATGTCTTCCAACTAATTTTGTGACCACTAGGTAAAAATAATTTATTGTAAAAATCAGTCTTATTGTAATTAGACAAAAATATTCTTATTTATGTGTAAAAATCATTTTGTGAAGAATAATTTCCCTGTAAATAGAAAAACAATGTTACGATTTGTGTTTACTATTTTCAGTATTATTCTTTTAGTATTTTTAATGAGTGTTACTTTTTTTTTCAAATCCTAAAAAATATGCGGGTGTTAAACTAGTATCGCAATAAAAAAAAAACATAACTTGAATATCTAAAATACTCCTATAATTAAAAGAAAAACTAAGTCAAGATAATTAAATCAAATACTCCTATTATTAAACGAAAAACTAACTCAAGATAATTAGCAGAAAAAAATTATATTGCAACCCTAGTTGTGATATATATATATATATATGTATATATATATTCTTGATTTTTTAATTATAATATTAATTTATAATTATTTCAAAATAATTTAAACAATTAAGGTGATTATTAATAAAATATATATTTTTTAAATTGTGAATTATATTATAAATTATCGTGTATATATATTACACGCAGAAGAAATAAAAAAGACAACGAAATGGGCGAAAAATTGGTTGGCCAACAAAAAAATGAAAGATAAAAAAAAAGGTAATGAGAAAATGTCGCAAAGGTGGGCCCCACCATTCTATTCTCCCACTTGGCACGTGCAATGTACGCGCCCGCCTATCGATCAAGGGTGACACTTGACGCCCACCTTCCCCCTTTTATTTTTTCCTCCACTTCGTTGTTGTATCTCCCTCCTCATTTTCCAACCCATTGCCATCCCATCCGCATTTAACACTGCACTCCCCTGTCCCTCCCCATTGTAGAGAGGACTATACGTGATTTGCAATTTTGTAGCTTACAGAAAAAAGGACCGAGTCTGTTTATTATTTCTTTTTTTACTTAGGTATTATTAATTATGTTATTACTTATTAATAGTTTTTTGTTTTTTTTGTGAAATGGAGCTGTGGACCACTACTATTTGTAAGAATTTATGACCAAGTTAGTGTAGACACTGACAACATCACAAAACACTACGTTTTAATTATAATTATAATTATACGTGGGATCCCCAAACATTTTACAAGTTAAATAACATTTTATTTTGAGTAGATGAGGGATTATTATTATTTTTTTTATTTTTTTTGAAAAAATAAGTTAATGCACTTGCGTAAAAATTATAAATTCTCAAACAACTTATAAAATTAAAAGTTTTATAAGCACAACAAACACTTCTTTTTTAATCACACTTTTAGGAAGCTTGATGGAAAAACATTAATTTGAGATAGGAAACAATTTATCGTATATATTAATGCAAAATTCCCTTATTTTATGTATATATTTTTCATGTGAAAAGGAACTTGATATTATCTCAACCTAATATATACCTAATTAAATATCTTACTTTTATTATATTTACTTAACTTAATATTCTTCTATTATTATATTATGTCTAATTCAATATTTTCCTTTTACTATATGTTACCTAATTTAATATTTTCTTTATCATATTTTAACTAATTCAATATCTTAATTTTATTCTCCTAATATAAAAATATAAATAAGTCATATTTAATTAGAAAAAAATTCTATATAAGTTGAACTAACTTTTATTTATAATAAATGTTGAAATAATTTTATTTTTAGAATAAAAAATATTATATTTTAGAAAAATACAAGTTATATAAAATTATTATAAAAGGAAAATAAATAAAATAAATAAAAACTTGAATTTATTTATCTAATCTTAATATAATTCATTGAGAGTAACATTGAGAATCTATATAAAAAAACTCGGTTACGACCCAAAAAAAAAAAAAAAAAAACAAAGGGAAATAAAAAAATTATTTTGCCTACGAGAATAAATATTAATATATTATAATCTTCTTATCTAATCCAAATATCATGCATTGATACATACATTGTATATACACATGAACAAATTAGTTATCTTACAAAAAAAAAAAAAAGAAAAGTAAACAACAAATAATAAAAAAATAATATTACATATATTAAAGTTAGATATACATAGTTTTTTTAATAGAATTATCAGTGTCTTATATATTTTAGTTTTTTATATCACAGATTCACATGTGACAAGCGGGGGTTTGCATATATTTTATATTTTTTCAATCTCAATTGTGCTACGAGTTTCCCGTCAAGTTTAGGATATATTGTTATACCTTACAAACAATTTCATGAAATACTTAAAATTTCTTTATTGTGAAAACCAGTTACTGTAATTAGAACAAATATTATTTCGATTTGTGTGTAAAAATGATTTATTGTGAAAAATAATATTTTTATAAATAGAACAAATAATATTACGATTTGTGTGTATTGTTTTCAATATTATTCTTTTTAATATTTTGAATGAATGTTATTTTTTTTTTTTTCAAATTCGCATAATACACTGATAGTCCTTCTTGCCGCTTTATTAGTCCATTAAGATCTCCTTCAGACCCTTATATTAGGAGTGTTAGTTTTAGAATATTTTCTTATCCCACATCGGCGCACCACTCTGTATAAATTTATACTGTACATGTACAAATATCATGTAAACTTATATTCCAAATATAACAGAAAATATATTTATTCTACATGGTAACCAGAGCGATTTTGGGGTAAATCCCGTTTTCTTCTTTTTTTTAGCCTGCCACTTTCCTTCGGCAGTTGGTCAACTTACCTTACTCACGACATTCCTAGGGTTCAGGAATTCACCATCCGAAACTTCTTCAACTCCCCACGAGTTGCAAAACCCCAAATTTACCACAAATCTAATTCATGGCTGAACACGTTGCTGCCCCCGACAGACTCCTCCGCTGCACCGATTGCGTTCAATATCGGTGCCCAGGCTCCCCTAAAACTATCTTCCACGAACTACACTGCCTGGGCCTTTCAATTTCGCACCCTTCTCACTGGTTATGATCTCTTTGGCCACCTTGATGGGTCCACACCATGCCCTACACCCACCGTTACGACCGCCAATATTGTCACTGCAAACCCTGCCTACATCCGATGGGTTCGACAGGACCAACTTTTGATGAGTGCCATCATAGGAGCACTCACTCCAACCCTCATTCCATTTATCGCCGCCTCTAAGACTTCTAAGGAGGCGTGGGACATCCTGGCCAAAACCTATGGCCGTGCGTCGCGTGGCAAGATTTTGGCGCTTCGCAATCGGCTTCACAACCCAACTAAAGGCACGCGGTCTATCACAGAATATATGCTCGACATCAAGAGCATCGTCGATGAACTATCACTTCTTGGCGTTCTTACTGATCCCGAAGATTTGGCTTTGAAGGTCCTCCATGGTCTGGATGAGTCATTTAAAGAACTTGCCAATGCCATTCAAGCCCGTGAAACATCAATCTCCTTTGATGAATTACATGAAAAGCTCCTCACCATGGAAGCACAATTGGCCTCTCGTCCTAGTGCTCTCGCAGTTCAACCGGCAACGGCATTTCTTGCTCCTCAGCACCCTGCTCGCTCGGCTCCCAGACCCTCTTATGGGAGGTTGAAACCCACCTCCTCTACTGCTGCTCCACCGCACACTTCACACCAGCCCCGATCCACTCAGCCTCCTGCTTTTCCCTCGGGTGGCCGTCGTCCCTATCTCGGCAAGTGCCAACTTTGTGGTATACACGGTCATGCGGCCAAACGGTGCCCCTCCTTTCAGTA
>BMAC01000644.1:319700-398368 GCA_014905375.1 Phtheirospermum japonicum | reverse complement strand
CGCTGCTGAAGTTCAGTGGCTTCGCTCTCTTCTTGGTGAACTCCAAGTCTCGCTAACTTCTACTCCAGTTATATATAGTGATAATATTGGCGCCATATATTTGTGTTCAAATCCGGTATTTCACTCACGCATGAAGCACATTGCCATTGATTACCACTTTGTTCGGGAACTCGTTCGCCGCTCGCTACTTCGTGTCTCTCATGTCTCGTCTGCAGACCAACTGGCCGACGCACTTACCAAGCCTCTCTCTCGCTCACGTCTTTCTCTCCTTATGACCAAGATAGGTGTCACTAACCGTGCACCATCTTGAGGGAGGCTATTAGGAGTGTTAGTTTTAGAATATTTTCTTATCCCACATCGGCGCACCACTCTGTATAAATTTATACTGTACATGTACAAATATCATGTAAACTTATATTCCAAATATAACAGAAAATATATTTATTCTACATTACACTAAGTTAGAGCAACATTTCCCGGTACTTCTTCCGTCATTGTTTACTTCGAAAACATACTGAAAACCATGCCTTTCGAACCGAACGCAAGGCCCGTCTTCAAAATGAAAAATAAAAAAGTTAAACTTAGTTATCAATATTTCTTTTATCGTCATATGGGATTTTTTTTTTTTAACCCAATAAGTTGTTTCATAGTCTATTTTATATTAGCCTATGTGTTTTTTTTTTTTTTTTTACCGGTTGTTAATATGACATATGAAAACTCACACTATACTCAAAATCAATATGACAAATTTTATACACACGTTATCATTTGTGTATTAAAATAAGAGATTAAATACTATTTTAAAATATAATATCCATCCGCCATATCATATGGTCTCAGAATCTCATGTTTAAAGCATCGAAATCAGTGGAATTTGTTTTATGAAAATGAAAGTTGATAGAGACATACATTCGGAGACGTGAACACTAAGTTTGGGCTTCATTTGAGGCCCTCCAAGAAAGTGACTTTTAACGATCATTCAATTCCTCATCTTGATTTCCTATTTTATTTTTTTCCAAAACAACTGTTGAATTTCCCTATTCTTTATTTTTTCTACTGGTCAACACCATATGGTCAGGTAATGAAAGGGTTGATTGCAAATGTGGACATGTGAATATTAGGAGAGAACCTAACTTGTGTGTATCTCATGTATTAATTTGCGATACTATATATTTGATTTTAGCGCAATTTTATTTTGCCATTCTAAAGAGATAATGTATTTGGTACTCGACTATCTCACCTTTCTGGGACCAAAGTTGCTATTTTTCTTTGACATATTTCAAAATTAAATTTTATGAAATTAAAATGACGTAAAAATGATAGTTTACAGAATCAAAATGGATACATATGAGTATGACAGCACATAAAATCAAATATGTCACATCTTTATATTGGTGAGACAATAATTATGCTTCATAAGTCATGGAGTACTTTCACTACTAAATAATTAAACATTTCACCTTATTATACTTGTGAGACAAAAGATTGCAATTAAGCCGCTAATGAAATATTCCTTAAATGATATGAAAAAACAAATCGCATAGTTTAAAATTCAACAAATTATGAGAGCGGAATTAATAGTTGAAACGCTGCGAGTTATCTGATGGGCCCCAGGCCCAGCCCAACAACAGCTGGTGATAAGTTGTACAAAATGTGGCGTTTTTCCATATTTGTAATCAATAATACGTTATTATACGTGAGAGTAATGTTTTGGCTTGGACCGGGTGTTGAGTCCAAGTCAATTTGTTCTATTTACTTTTTGGGTAATTTACATAACTACCTAATTTTAAGTAAAGAAAATTAATTTTACGTTTACAATAAAATAAGGTTAAAAATACCTTTTCCACGAGAATTTTATCAAAAATACGAGAAAAACTAACAAACTGTCACTCAATTCTAAATCAATTTTGGAGAAACCGCTACGCAAATCAATTTTGGAGAAAACGCTACGTTGATTGTAGTATAATCTTCGAGTTATATCCAAATACTACTTGGCCTCAAAAGAAGTTGATCAACCTAAGTTATATATCAACCCGATCAACCTTCGAATTATATATCAACTCGCTACTATCAACCCAAATTCTGGTGCTTCAAAAGGATATAACAACTCAATTAATTAATTGGTGTCAACTCAAATACTAGGAATTAAAAAAATTGCAAAATAAATTATAGTATTTATATATCAACCCAATACTCTTTAAATGTATTTTGTATATATATCAACTAATTGCAAAATAAATTATAGTATTTATATATCAACCCAATACTCTTTAAATGTATTTTGTATATTTTAATCGAAGAGATATATCAACTAAACTTCAAGTTATATCAAACCAATTACTATCAACTTGAAAAGATTTTGAGGAGATAAAAATTTTATTTTATATATTTCAATTTGAAACTATATATAAACCCGACTTGGGAGATAAAAGTTTTATTTTGTATATTGGGAAGAAAAAATTAAAGATTGTATCATTGGAGATCATGATGTAGATTTCAAAAGTTAGGAAATAAAAATTTTATTTTGTATATTGCGATGAAAAAATTAAAAATTGTGACTAAAAATTGTATTAGAAGAGATCAGGATGTGAAGATTGAAAAACATTTAGGAGATAAAAGTTTTATATTGTATATTGCGACGAAAAAATTAAAAACTGTATCAGTAGAGATCAGTATGTAGATTTAAAAAGTTGGGTGATAAAAATTTTATTTTGTAGATTGCGAAAAAAAATTGTGACTAAAAATTGTATTAAAAGAGATCGGGATACGACGATAGATTTGAAGAGATCAGAAGGTGAATTTGAATGGATAAAGTCAATTATAATCATTCAAAAGAATATACGTAATGAATTAAAATAATAAGAAAATCTAAGTATAATTGTAAAAAGTTTCAAGTCATGGTAAAATTGTAAAAAGAACAAGTTAAGTTAGTTATTCTTGTAATTTTTTCTTACTTTTTTAAGGATCCACCGGATATGCATGAGAGAGACTATTTGGGTAAATAAATTGACTTTCAAATACTCTATAAATGATAATCTCGTTATGAGAAAACTAGTTTAAGTCCAGCTGTATTATCCAAATTTTGAGAAATGGATTATTAATCTGGTAATTATATATTTATTGATACAAATGATTCAAGGTTCTTATTTCAAAAAATAGTATTTAACTATTTTTATTAAAGTAGGCCCAGATGACCTTCAAGAACAGCAATTCACTTTTTCTGTCGGGCTTACAAGAAAAAACTAAGCCCATCGCACCATCTGCAAAGTTAACCCGACACTTGACTCATGTTTGACTTCAGTCTTGAGTTTGACCGGATCCGCGATCCTTGCTAACATCCGCCCTTGACCATCCCTTTATTTTCGGGTTGACCAACCCGTTTTCTATTTTGGGTGACCTAACCCTCTTGCCCGGGCCGCTTAGCACCGTAGGAGATTTTGAGGGGCATGGATTGTCGATTTTGTGCTAAGGTCGGTAACCGACTTATTTCGATAAGTTAGTTATCGGACCGACAAGCATTAGTCGTGATTTATTTGTAAATCAAGCGTCTGATCGTCATTGTAATTCGTCCATAATTTGCTTTGTGCATGTTGTCTTTTGGAATTTGTGATTGCCTTATTTTTGTGCTTTGAGCGTTATTCCTGAAACTTCGTGTTTTTTGTGTCGTTTTTTCAACTACTTTCGTGTTTTAAAAATGACATCTCTTTCATCTTTTAATTTGGCACCGTCTAACGAAAAATGAGATTTTCAAATTTGGCAACAGAAAATGAAATGTATTTTGGTTCAACAAAAAGTTTTTAAAGCGATTGAATTTTCATTTACTGTTGGAACCACATCTGAGAAAAAGCTGAAATTGATGAATATACATATTCGTCTATAATTTCGAATTTATATGATTATGTGTTACATAAACGTGACAAACTTGATTATGCAAAAGAACTTTGGGAAAACTGAAAGAGCTTTATACTGAAACATCTTTGCCGAGTAAACTATTTTTACTTGAATTTTTTTTTTTAGATTTAAGCTTGATTTGTCCAAAAACATTGATGGAAATCTTGAAATTTTTACAAAACTAGTTTGGACAACAAGTAAACTGGTGACAAACATATTGATGGTTATTCCCCTATTATGCTTCTAAATGCTATTCCTGATTCCTATAATGATTTTAAATTTGCGATTAAGTATGGTAGAGATCGGGTAAGTCTCGATAAGGTAATAAATGGTTTATAAAATAAAGAGTTTGATTTAGAAGTCGATAAGGTAAGTAATAGTCATGGTGAAGTTAATTTTGTTAGAGGAAGGTCGAGAAATCATTTTCAAAGCCCTCAGACATCCACTAATCAAAATAACCCAAGTTTTTCTAAAAAAGAAAGGCAAATGAAAGAGTAGGTCTAAATCTCGTCCAAGTAGTCGTAAGTGTTATAATTGTGGTGATCTTAATCACTAAATTAAGCAATGTCCCCACCCCAGAAAAATAAACAACAACTTGATCATGCGAATATGGCATCTTGTAATGATAATATGGGTGATGTTTATATGGTTATTGAGTCTGATGAAATGCATGATAATGTGAACTCCGTGCGTTATAATTTATGTGATAATGAGTGGCTTGTTGATTCTGCATGCACGTTTCATATGTCTCCTCGTAAATATCTGTATTCGAATTATAAATAAGTTAAGCATGAACATGTTTCTGTAGTAAATGCTTACGGCTAAGACCCACCAGCATTATTTAAATATGTTGACGGGTTCCTACCCATCAGTAAATGCTGACGGGTATTGGATTATGGGCAGGGGTATTGCTGATGGGACTTACCCGTCAGTAATTTTCTTTACTGACGCCAAAAATGCAGGCGGGCATGACCTGTCAGCAAATTGATGCTGACGGATCACGCCCGTTAGCAAACAACATTTGTTTGTAGTGATAGAAGTAAATCTATTTACAAGTGAGTAAGTATCAAAGAAGTCGTATCCTTCTCTTTGTTTTAAACCTTTTGGCCACCAGCCAATCTGTATACTTATCAAATGAGCCATCAGCTTTATAATTTCTCCTTAGGACTCACTTGCATCCTAGAGGCTTACTACCATGGGGAAGATCAGCTAACTCCCACATATGATTCTGCATAATCGAATCAATCTCAGCATTGATATTCCTTCCACATGGGAGCATCGGGACTGGACAAGGCTGCTTGAATAGTACGAGGTTCATTATCTAACAAATAGATCATGAAATTCGGACCAAACATTTTAGCAGTCATATCCCTTTTACTCCGCTTTGGTTCATCATCATCACGATCTTGTGATGCATCTTGAACTGAAATAAGTGTTAGAGGTGTCGCTTCATCTTCATCATCATGAGATCTCTTGTTAGAACCATCACCATTTCATTTGTAAGGATATATGTGTTCAAAGAATACTGCATTCTTCGACTCAAAGGTTGTTCTTTCAGTCACATCAAGTATGTCAGACTTGCGTACTAGGAATTATACACGGTGCTATTGTGCGCCTATCCAATGAGGATGCAGTCGACTGTTTTAGGTCCTATCTTCACTTGCTTCGGCTCTGGTATTTTTACCTTAGCTAAGCACCCCCATACTTTGAGGTAACTATAAGCAAAAGATTCACCTTTCCATAACTCATATGGAGTCTTTTCCTTTTTCGTGTGGGGTACCCTATTCAAAATATGGTTAGCAGAAAGGATCGCCTCCCCCCACATATTCGGGGTAACACTGAACTGTTTAACACAGCGGTCATCATTTCTTTCAGGGTTTTATTTTAGTGTTCAGCGATGCCATTTTATTGTGGTGAATATGAAGCATTTGTTTGAGGAATTATTCCATGTTCAACGCACAACTCTTGGAACGGAGAAACATACTCTCCACCTCGATCACTTTGAATTTTCTTAATTCGAGTGTTCAATTGATTTTCAACTCCACTCTTGAAAGTTTTGAATGCACTAATTGAGTCACCTGTGCCTTTTAGCAAATAAACATAGCAATATCGTGTGCAGTCATCAATGAAAGTAATAAAGTACTTTTGCCTCCTCTAGTTTGCACAAGTTTCATATCACATATCTCGGTGTGAATTAACTCTAGAGGTGTAAACACTTTCCACCACCGAATGAAAAGATACTTTTGGCATCTTAGTCTCGATGCTAGAATACCCATTTTTCAAATAAACACATAGGTCCAATAATTATGACTTATCATAATCTTTTATTGTATTTTCGAGCTTTACATGAATTTTTCGAATTCAACACTCTTATGAGATCATCTATCTCATGTTATCTATCTCTATACTTGACCAACAAGGTCACATTTCCACCATTGAAAAATTTAAGTGATATGAGAAGTTCCACCAATTAAATTTCAAGATTCAGTTCATTAAGTTAAATTTAAGTTTAATTCACATCAAACTTTATAAACTTTACCCAAATAATGAGTTCACATTTATAAGTTTATAGAATTTAAGACGATCAAGTTTAAAATTCACACTTTAATAAATCTGAAACTCAATTCAAATATTAAGTCCCACAATATATTATAAATCTAAGTACAAAACTATACTTAATTCATTCTTTTAATTTAGGGATAATTATACGAAATACCACATAATCTTTTTTCTTTATATTTTTACGACCTCTAAATGGTTTTCACAATTATACGAGATGTTTTCTTTACCTAATTACATATTTTTTTTATTATTCTTTTTATTTTTACGAGACTTGGGAGTTTGCCGCATGTTTGTGAAATATACAAAAAAATTTAACGGTTGATACTACAATTTTTATTTATAACTCCCAGTATCTGAGTTGACACCGATTAATTAGTTTAGATTTCTAATTAATCACGTATGTTTTTAGGTTTTCTTGTGAATGAGTCTGATTAGTTTTATCGCCATCTTTCTTCCCTTCAAATTCCTTAAAATCTTATCCCTTCATTTGCATCACCACATACAAAATGAAACTTTTCTTGAATCGAGGATTTGGTGGTTTTTTTTGCATCCCACAATGATTAATTAAATATACAAAATAACACTTTTTTGAAATTAAAGGATTTAGGTTGATATATTTCCTCTAAATATTTTTCAAATCACTTTTTAAATCAAATTTAGGTTGATGTATTTCCTATGAAACTTTTTTTTAAATTATTTTTTGAATCAAGGATTTAGTTGATGGTCTTGTTTGGTGACGAGCGATTTGGGGCAAGATTAGAGGATTTTACTCATTGGCCAGTCAAATTCTCTAAATATATGTTTGGAAAATAGATGATTTAATTAGCTTTTTGGGTTCAAAAAGCTCTTTCAGAAAAAACTCCTTGTAGCAGCATTTTGGGTAGAGAGGATTGAAAAAATAGGGTTAAATAACAAATTTATCCTCTATAATTAATACTTTAAGTTAACCTACCACATAGCGCATATCTTTTTCTTCTTCCCTCTCAATTAAAATCATTCACTCCCAAATCTCAAATTATAAATATTTGTATATGTGGTTAAATATCAGACACCAATAATTTCACATTCTTATATATATTTTTCTAATTACTCAATTAACATATCATATAAAATTATATTATTATCAAAAAAAAAACTCAACAATAAATTAAGTCCGTGTCCTTATTGATCATTTTATACATTTAAATAACTATCCGCTACCAGCTATTCACCAAATACTTCTATACAAAAAGTTATAATACAATCAACTACCAGCTAATATAATCAGTTACTAGCTATTCATTAATTGCCAACCAAGGCCGATATATCTCCTCTTAAACGTTTCTCAAGTCTGAAAAAATCTCAGTATTTTGGGTTAATATATTATTTTGCATCCCCACACCGATTAATTAAAATATACAAAATAAAAATCTTTTGAAATCGAAAATTTAGGTTGATATATTTCCTCTTAAATCTATGTTGATATAAAAGTTCGCAGTATTTTGGGTTGATATATTGTTTAGTATTTGGGTTGATATATAACTCGCAGTGATATTTAAATATACAAAATAAAAATAAAACTTTTTGAAATCGAGAAATTAGGTTGATATATATCCTCTAAAGCTTTTTTCAAGTCGGTATTTTGGGTTGATATATTGTTTAGTATTTGGGTTGATATGATTTAGGTTGATATATATGTTTTGAAGTAAGCAGAATTTGGTTGATATCGAATAGTTCTAAACCCAATTTTCTTCGTGCTGGTGAAAAGTTTAAAGTTATATCCATATATTTATAAATCTTTCGATGTGATAGTATTTTTAAAATTTTTGTTTGTTAAATATGTAATTTTATAAATTCCCCTTTAATTTATTGAAGCCAAATAAATTATTTTGCCCAATAACCCTATCCATGGTCCAAGAACAAGGACTCACTTCCAAGTTTAATAGGCCCACAAACAATTATAAAAATGTGACAACTAAGACTTTACAATTGGCCCAACACATGACCAAAACTCAGCCCAACAAAACCCCTAGGCCTTTTCTTAAATCAGGCCCATTTTAATATGTAGGGCCCAGCATAATGTGGCCAAACTAATGTTGCCCAAATCAAGCCTGTAAAAATCCTTTCTTCTCCACAAGATCAGCCGTTAACCAACTCCAGGAGCTTGCGGCTACCTCCCACAACGGACCAGATCAACCGCTGCTCAAGTCCGGCGCCGCCTCATATTTTGCATTTGTACTTAGTGAGGGCGTGTACATGCATAGTACTTATTGAATATATACATCATAATTAATGAGCATGCACGCTTATTTATAAGTTATAATAAAAAATTAATATTAATCAAAAGACTTATTAAAATGAAATTTTAATTTATCTTAAGCTATAGTCTAACAATGTGAATAGCTAATATTAGTTTTTATATAAATTAAAATCAAGTATGAATATAATTCATATTAATATAAGTAGATTATTTTCAATTTATACTACTATTATTATACATTCATAAATACAAAGTAATGAACACATAAAGTAGTAAGTAAGATTTATATTTTTACTTATGAACTCTATATTGAGATTTTCTATATCTTCCCGATACTTTTTTCCTAACTTTTAATTAATATTTTTTATATACTCATACAAATTAAATGTAAAAAAAAAAATCATTTTCTATTTAACTAGCACAACTACTTAGTTTGTATGCAATAAATACTTGTTAAATGTTCAGGTAGCGGGGAAAATTGCTTTTTTGATCAATTATGTTGTCCACTTTCCAATTTAGGACCAAGATATTGTCCACTATTATAACACATACGCGAAGTTGGCAAAATTATCAAAAAATGTACAAAATTATCCCAATCGGGCTTTTTTGCTGACGTGGCGTGATTCAATAATTTCTTATCATTTTTTTATTTTTAAACATTAATTGAACAAAAAAAACTGAGAAAGAAATCAATTTTGGTCCATTATATTGGCCACATTCCAAAAAACGTACGTGACATTGACCATCATCAAACTACATTTGCTAAGTTGGTCAATTCATCAAAAATAGTCCAAAAATATCTTTTTATATATTTTAAATAAAGAATATATATTTAATATATATTAGATATGTAAATTAATTTATAAATAATTATATTATATTTATAATTTTAGATTATATTTATGAACAATGATATTATAAATACATGATATTATAATAAATATTATATATATATTATAAATATAATTATTCATAAATAATTATAAATACATATTATTCAGAAAATATATTATTAATTATAAATACATAATATTATAATAAATATTATATATATATTATAAATATAATCATTCATAAATAATTATAAATACATATTATTCAATAAATATAATATTAATTTAATATGTAAATTAGTTTATAAATTATAATTATAAATAATTATATTATATTTATAAATGTAGATTATATTTATGAGTAATGATATTATAAATACATATTATTCAAAAAATATATTATTAATTATAAATACTTAATATTATAATAAATATTATATATATATATTATAAATATAATTATTCATAAATAACTATAAATACATATTTAATATATATTAGATATGTAAATTAATTTAAGTTATATATTTATAAATAATTATATTATATTTATAAATAAAGATATTATAAATGCATAATATTATAATAAGTATTATATATATATAATTTATATTTTTATATTTATTCTAATTTTATTAATTAAAATCTTACTAATAAGAATTATATATTTGTAACAATTATATATCATTATTTGTATATAACATATATTTATAATTAATAATATATCTTTTTAATAATATATATTTATAATTATTTATGAATAATTATATATAATATTTATTATAATATTATGTATTTATAATATCATTATTCATATATATAATCTACATTTATAAATATAATATAATTACTTATGAATTAATTTACATATCTAATATATATTAAATATATATATTTTTTATTTAAAAAATATAAAAAAAAAATTTTGGATTATTTTTTATGAATTGACCAATTTAGCAGATGTGATTTGATGATGGTCAATGTCACATACGTTTTTTGGACTGTGGCCAACATAATGGACCAAAATTGATTTCTTTCTCAGATTTTTTTTGTTCAATTAATGTTTAAAAATGAAAAAAAAAATGATAAGAAATTTCCCCTGGGACAGTACTCAGGGAGTAGGGACGTAGTACTTAGTTCAAAACAACATATAAAATCATGTTTACAGGATCTTATGTAGTTGCTAGGGACATTTTGTCTATACACTTCAAAATGAATATTCTGGTAATTATATGTAATCTCAATTGTAATATGGATTTGACCATAATACAAAAAAGACTAAATAGGGGGTGCAAGCTAATTTCTTTTCAAAAGGGACCGAGAGATAAAATGAAAGTGGGAGTTAGTATTTTACTCCAAATTCCCGATATATTATTCATAAAATTTTAAATTTTAGTTTCGTATTAATTATTTTTATATATATTATTCTCTTAGTCCTGTTAGTTATAATTGTCGACTTTCAGATTTTTTTTTTGTCTTATTCTATTTTTCACAATTACATTTTTATTTTCAAGAGAGATAGTGTTACCTTTTATTTTCTCATTAAAAGTAAAAAAAATAAATAAGAAATAATCTTACTTTTATTATTTCATATTTTAATGTTTTTAAATAAAATTACATTATTATCATTAGATACTTATAAATATAACACAAATTATTTTTCTTAATTTTCGTAAGGTGTTAATCACGAAGGGAAACTTGATGAAGCATCAAGCCCAAGTTAACTACCGAGCCCTTCTCCTAGACTTGCGGGTTGGACACGCAGGACACTTTATTCTATCACAACCAGTAATAGTATCAAAAATCAAACCAAATTACTCTACACTAGACAGACTTGATCTCGATAGTCGGTTATGAACATAACAAATCAAAACTAAACACATTTTTTCTATTGATAAAATATAAAGTTCGCTTGTAAAAATCAAACATAATGTGCAAAATATAAAGGTACTGGAGCTTGAATCATGACAGAGTTCACTAAAATTCATTAACAATAAAAAATGCATGCCAAAAACACAAATATAAAATATATTTTGATCCCATGACATTGGTTTTACGAAACAGAAATCGTGACAATGACAATGTTATTATCAAAGTTCCAAAAAGAATGATCTGTTTTCATACACACTGAATAACAAGAATAATACACGTAAAACAAAATTTACAACATGAAGGAAAGAAAAGAAAAAATTACAAACCATGCTGTCATATAAATATTAACCCAGCACCGCCTGCATTAAGACGAAAATACACTGAAAAAGAATGGAAAAACCACCTACAAAAGATCAACTGGGAACAACAACAACAATCCCTCACGACTTCTCAAATACATAAACTGAGCTACCTTTAAACCCTCCTCAGCATAGCAGCACGAAGGCTGCGAGAAGAATAGCAATGCCACTGAGGAGTGTGCTCGCGACAAGTGTCGGCTGGCCACCTCTGGGCGGAGCAGGCGTTGGTGATACAGACGAGTTCGTAGTTGGGGGCCTCTCGGCCACCGGGGGTAGAGGAGGTTCCGACACTAACTCCTCTGTCAGGATCGGGTTTGGAGCCTCAGCTGGCGGTAAAGCTGACATGAATTGAATAAGACCGCCAGGCGGGACCGGCAACATGTATGATGGTGTGCTATTGACATTGTACCCTAAACACCGGTTCCCTGTAACCCAATAGAAACAGTGGATTACTTGCGGAGTATGCATATATTTACATATTCAATAACTTATGCTTTAATGGGAAGTGGTTTGTTATAGCAGAAAAGAAAAAAGTAGTTGAGAATTCGTAAGTAGGAGCTAAAGTTGGATAAGTTAAAAATAATAAATAAATAATAAATGGAAGAGAGTTTTTAGTGAATAAGTTGTAATAAATGTTTTATCCGCGTGTAAAAGTCGAACAAGAACCAAAATCCAAAAATCTAAATCAAATGTCGGATGTCCCTCCGCTTTTAGATTAGGATTGTTTACAATTACCCTTCACTAAAAAAAAAAAAGGGCAAAATTTAAAAAAAAAAATTATATTAGCTCTTTTTTTGTGTGTGTAATTAGCTTAAACCTCAAGGGTACTTTTGTAACTATTCCTTAATTGTATGCTAACTCAAAAGCTGAAGTTGAGATTTATATATATACACATGTCGGATGTGGTTCAAGTGAAAACAAAGTCCTGGTGTGAGAACCTGCAAACTCAGCTACATATAGTTACGTGTACTGCTACTTTCTACATTGCATACTGCTAAACTATATTTTGCAAAAATGTTGATTTTATGAGTAGCATCATACATAACTAAAATTAACAGTATAATCCCCTTTATTTTTTTTTTACAGCAAATAGTGTTGCAGTGTAAAATGCTGATAGTAACTATATGTAGCAGAGTTCGGAGGTTCTCACACCAGAAATGATTCTCACCGAAACCGCTCCCTATATGTGTGTGTGTGTGTGTGTTTCAGCCTTCATGAGTAATCACTTTTTTTTTTTTTTTCTTTTTTCATTCAAGTGTTTGCAATCGGACATGCAATAAGAAACCCCTCTACTAAAATTTAACTTACTTCTGTATCTATTGGCTGTTGCAGGGGCGTCCGTTATGACACCGTCAATTCCTTTGCCCGTCACGAATGTATTCAGCTCCATAGAGGGGTCGGAGAAAAAGTCCCACGATTGAGATACAAACTCGTTTCGGAATATCTCCACAAAGACTCGGAGACCAGAGTCCTGCAGCTTTTCAACAACATTCGTCTCCTTGGTTACAAAGCCACTCTCAGCAGGATATATAGATTTCTTGGAGAGGACAACAGAACTAGCGAAACCCTTTATATCCGAAATGGTATCGTCTGAAATGTCTCGGACATCCTCGCCGACCAGGTAAACGAGCTCATAATTGTTGCTCCTCTTAATATATGTCAGGACTGCACTATCGCTGGATCTAATCATTACTCTCTTGGTCGTCCGATTGTTATAACCAGCTTCGCTTAAAGCGCTTAAAACCGCATCAGTTACACCTAAACTCTGATTCACAGCTAGATATGCAGCGTTCTGCAAGAAAAAAGAACAGGAATGTGATGCTAATATTAACCGATGCTTTTTCTACAATATTATTATTCAACATAAAGTGGAAAGTCATTTATAAAAAAAATAAAAATAGTAATTGCAATAAAACATATATATTAGTCCCTCAGTCCCGATCTATATGTCGCATTTAAATTTTCAAAACAAAATCATTGTTATTATTCACTTTCTCAATAAAAATTAAATGTTAGTTTACTACTTTTACCTCCACATTTATTATTTCAAACTTTTATTATTTTAAATAAAAGAATATTATGATCATTTGATACCTATTATTATAGAAAAACTCTATGGTGCCTTTAAGGGCATCATGTCCCCTCTCCTGCATTTACAATCATAGATCTCTTAATCTATAAAATCTAAAATTGATCTAATGGTCCCTATTAAACCCCACTAAGTGAAGAATGGTGCAGTGAAGGCACCGTAGAAGTTCTCATAATTATCACACCAATTATCTTTCTTAGTCTGCGTGAAATGGTTAATTGCGATAGATAGAATGGGATGGGGGGAGTAAACACATCCAAACATCTTCTTGCTAGCCCATTTTTAACTCCATGACACCACATTAAAATGTGAGAAAGGAAATTGCTTTGTATCGTCTATTTTATGCACAATATTCCACTGAGCAATAACTTAGATAATTATGAAACCCATTGTTTGACTTGGTGGTAAAAGAATTCGTATCACGAGACTAACCTCAACGGTGATTAAGACTCCAGAGACCGAAGATTGGTTGTTTACATATGCCAAGAAATCAGATAACCGCATAAAGTTCCCCTCCGCTCTTGCAACTGGATTTCGAT
This sequence comes from Phtheirospermum japonicum, assembly GCA_014905375.1. Lineage (NCBI taxonomy): Eukaryota > Viridiplantae > Streptophyta > Magnoliopsida > Lamiales > Orobanchaceae > Phtheirospermum > Phtheirospermum japonicum. The sequence continues at coordinate 383,984 of BMAC01000644.1, read as the reverse complement.
ACAGTGTATAATTTGCTCCATATGGATTGTAAATAGCAGCTGCAATGAAATAAAAAACAATACTTAATTGCAGAGTTTCACAAAATGTCTTCATACTGCTACTCACTGAATGAAAATCTAAGGGTTTTTTTTAGATAGAATAATCATAATGAAAAGTACTTACGTCTCAAGCTCTGAATATCCTCCCACGTGAGATTATAGGTCAAAATCCCAGCAACTATGTTAAGCTCTGGATTATCAGTTGCCCGGTTGAGGAAGTCGGATTGAGCAGCATCTGTTCTATCCCTGAGGTTAATGGATCCCAAGCAAATAGGTATACCATCACTTGTTATTTGAACAGGGCAGTCAAGCACATCTACACCGTCCGATACAGCTTTGTTGTATGCAAGATCAGTACAACCAGGATAGTCGGTACTTGCTCCCTCATTTGAGATAACCGAAATGTTTACTGGATTTAAGGCAAAACGCAAAAGGATCACATGATTATACTTTGAGAGGTTTTGAAACCAATCATACTTCGCTCATGCGGGTATTATTGCTTACCTAAAATAGGGTCATTTCTGCGCATGTGAGCATAGCAATCTGCAAGAATCAAAACATATCCAACAACACAGCGACAAAAGGAGACAATGAAAACATATTAGGTCAGTGATTACATCAGAAAAATGAGTCACACTTTCGTAAAATTAAATTAGAAAATTAGATAAATACCAAAAATACGTAAACCCAAAAAGGTAGGGTGCAAGGTGCACCAATAATTTAAAGGGGCAATTCCCATATGATCCAATAGATAAATATTTATTTCAAATACTCTAATGAAAATATTAAATTCCCATATAGTCAATTATCTTCCCATTTAATCTAAACTACTACATAACAATACTACTTTACCCTTATTAATGATTTTTTTTTCCTTTCAATTTTTTTTTCTTTATTCAACATTTAATATAACCAAAATTCATACTATTACACGACATTTTCATATCATTGTCACCAACCGGTAACGACGAATTTCATACTACACTGTGCATTTTCATACTACAGTCGGAATTTCATACTACTAATTTTTATAATCTTAATCATTATAAGAAAAATATCACAATACGCCGTGATATTTCATACTATATTATGTAATTATTTTATGAAATATGTCACACTAAAATACAACATTATTTTTCACAATTTTATGTTTTTAAATTTCAATTTCACGCTATATATGAAATTCAAACTGGTATTGTGAATTTTCATACTAAAATTTCACAAAATCAATAAAATTTCTTACTATTATATTTTAAATACATCCTACTATTATTAAATTACATACTATTATATTTTAAAATTCATACTACAATTATCAAATTCATAACTCTACTAAAATTCAAAAAATTAATAAAAATACTATAACATTTAAAATTAATAATACTATTATCAAATTACATACTAACCCTACCAGATTACAAACTACATTATGCAATTTTTTTTTCAAAATTTTAGATTAGACTGTCAAGTTTTATATTAAATTGCACGAGATAATTTCATACTACACAATATCTTCAAAACAAAAATACATACTGCAACGAGCATAATTTCATACTACTCATTACACATGAAGCAAAAAATTCCATACGCCATTATTATTATTATTAGTTTTTTAGGTGTAGGGGTAGTTTTGATAATTTAAGTTGTAATTTTGATTAAATGGAATAGATTTGACTAAATGGGATAAAAAAAGAATTCATTAGGAGTATTTGGCAATTAATGGTAATGGGAGTGTAGTAAATGAGAATTTTTTCCTAATTTAAATTTATCATTGTATCATTGTATTAAGTAAATATATCATTAATACATATTATCACAAATAACTGAAATTCTAAATTTAAAATCTAAAATCCTAAAATGAAAAAAAATAAACCTTAAACGAAAAACTAAACCCCAAAAATGGAAAATTAAATCTAAAAATGAAAAACAAAACCCAAAATTGAATATTAAACTCTAAATCCTAAATTTCTATATATATCATTACATATAACTGACACATATCATCATATATAACTAATACATATCATCACATATAACAAATACAATGATAGATTTTTGTGGTTACCCTATAATAAAAATTAAAAAAAAAAAAAAAACTAAACCTTCAAATGAAAATTAAACACTAAAAATGGAAAACTAAATCTTAAAATGTAAAAGTAAACCCTAAAATGAAAAAGTAAACCCTAAACTACCGTGAGAAGACAGTTTCAATTTTATGAGCAGAAGTGATTTTCCGAGTTATTTCTTGGAGTTGTGTCGGATTTTTGTAAATGTTGGTTATCATTAGGAAATTACAATATAAAATAACAAATTTAATTTTTAAAAAAAAAAGGTAAACCCTAAACTCTAAATTTTTATCACATATCATCACATATAACTAGCATATATCATCACGTATAATTGTCATACATCATCATGTATAACTAAATGAATCCTAAGAAGGTGAAAACAAAAATCACACAGAAAATCCTAATTATCGTAAAAATACTACTACTAATAATAATAAATCCTAAGAAATACTAAACTAAATAATAAAACTAAAAGAACCATAAAAAACTAAAATTTGGGCTCTGCCTAACGGAATGTACTCCTTTAGTCGGGTGTACACCGAGTTTATGTCTAGAAAAACACATCCAGAATGTTTCGAATAGCATCAGACTATTCGGAATTTAAAAAAAATAAAATAAAAATAAAGTAATACAGTATCAGTTTCATACCGATAGTTGCAGATGAGGTAACTGGGAAGTCAGTGATCACACCATCAACAGCAAATTGACGATTGTCAATGAAGGATAGATACTCAGACACGGGATCATAGCTGTAATCGAAAGGTATAGGTACATCATTTGCAAAACCAGACGCAAAAACTTCTAAACCCGCTCTATGAGCATCCACCACAAGGGAGGTGTAATTCAGTAAATATTGGCTGGTGTTAACTGGCCATATGTATGCTTTGGAAACAAGAATTCCATCCGCGAATCCTCTTATCAATGTAAGATTAGTCAAAAGCGAGCCATATGTTTGGTTGGTTGTGGGCTCCACTGCAGCACGGTCCAGAAACTGGAACACACGCTTTGGCGCACTCCGACTCCTCCGATTTGCAGTACTACTCATGAAGCGCAGGAAGCCCACCTCTGGCGATGAAATATAAGCAGCAGTCATATTTCTAAGTAGAGCAGGAATATATGTCCTCATACTCTGATTATGTTGGCTGAAAAATGTATCGTACTGCACAAATGTTTGAATGAAAATAATGCTTGATTAGGTGTTACCAAGTAATAGTGCAAGGATAATTACAAAAATTACGCTTGAGTTAAGCCTAATTTCAAAGATAATTGGGATTTTTTGTACGGGGTGGGTTTCTTTTGTATGTAAGCCTTTACAAAAATCTGTTATACGGTTAAAAGAATTTGCTTGGTATACCGGTATGCTTAGCCACATTGGTGGTCGTTGTGGTGGCATTCCTGGTACTTGTGGTGGGAAAGCTACGCTGAGAACAGTGACAATTGGCTGTCCATCAAAATTGGGTGCCCTAGAATAAATCCTCTGTATCACTGTTTCAAGTACACAAAGACCAGTAAATTAAAAGTTCATCGAAGCTTACAAGAATATTCGATAGCATAACTAAATTGAAGGGTTGCATCATCAAACAAACTTACAACTTATTCTTTCTAGCTCAGCAAGTGTGAAATCCACAGCAAAAAATCCTGTGGTTGGGACATTGTTGACGCTGTAGGTGCTTTGACGCCTTGGATAAACAGCACTAACGTCCGTTGCGTTTTCTAGCCTGATATCTGGGAAGCAGATTCCTTGTTCATCTCTTGTAAGCTGAACATCGCACCAGAGGAGCGTGTTTGGCAGACTCATCTGCGGTGCAAATGAATATGCAACGCCACTGGAATCAGGAAATATTCCTGAGAAGCCACCTCTTGCCACGACCAAAGGCTCATCGCCTGAAAATAGAATGCGAAAGGTGAGTTGTTTGACTTTTCAGCAGATTTTGACTTATTACCAGAGTGATCGTAATTGCTTCAAGTTGCTATTTCTCTCTTTCCAGAAGAATTGAAACACACATATATATATATGAAAAAGATTAAAACATTTATCCGTGTTTCTGCAAATAAAATCCCCCAAACTTTAAAGGGCGAGAACTATCACATCCATGGCTTCTAAACTCTAATAATTGCCAAAAAAAAACAAAAAAAACACGAAGCCGAAATTCATATTAAAATCTCCTAAAAATTTACACGAGTAACAATTCAGTCATCGTTACTAATTATTAACTGAAGCAGAAGGAAGGAGGGAAACGGATTAAACATGAATAATATACAACACACATTCGGCGCACAATAGAGCAAACAAAGATAGAGATCTCTTTACCGTGAATCGTCTGCCATAAACTGCTCGTGGAGTTAGATCGCTGGCCAGCAACTAACGCCGCCGATGAGCACAGCAGGACAAAGCACAACAAGCCAAAGACTGACCGGAGCTTCCACATTTCCGGCGCCGCGTTCCACAGGTAGCTCCGCTGACTAAAGTGAGCTAGTGTGTGTGTGTGTGTTTCCCAGGTATTATTGCTAATTGAAAATGTGAAGCAGAGAATAATAACAGCGATTTACAGGGGCGAATAAAAAAGGCCTTTCTCTCTCTAAGAGGTCGGATTGGAGACGAAGCAGTGAGAGACTTTCGTCGACTTCGAATTTGTGATTTTGTGTTTGTTTATTTATCAGCTTCTCGTTAGGCTTTTTAGTAAGGAATTTTAAAGTGTAGTTTATTGAATACAGTGTTTCTAATTAGGAAATTTTAGTTTAGTTTGTTGAATTTATCACATACCAGAAACAAAATCAGATTGCGATTGATGGGTTTATAGTTTTTAGGTATTTTAATTAATAAAACTAAGTTGAGGACCATCGAGATATTAAATAAATAAAGTTACGGCTAATAATGGAAGCCGGTTGTATATAGATATATTGATATTCTACGCGTTCTGCATTTTCTTTTTCTCTTCTTTCTTTAGTGGCTTGTGTTGACAGCTAGCGGCGTGTTTATTTATTTTTATATAAAAGCCTGGATAATTAGTCAGTGGCTTGAGCCTACAGCGGCGCGCCGAAGCCGAATAGTTTTAGAGGATGACAACTAGTTGGCGACCACAAACATGGGTCAGCGCTCCTCTGGCAAAAGCCGACGTGGTGGCCGACCATTGGGCGCCAGCCAACGCGCAAAACGGGTCACGTTCGCCGTGGGACCCATGAGAACGGGTAGTCGATCCAACCCGGTGGACGGCAGTTTGGATCTTTACTGGACTTTAATACTGTAACAATTTGCAATTTTGCAGGTTGCAGACAAGGAAAGAGGCTGATTATTATTTATATATTTATGTATTATTATTTGTATGATTTTTTCTGAAGTGGAGTTGTGGACCACTACTATTTGTAAGATTTTATGACTGAGTCAGTGTACACACTGACAATATCATAAAGCACTACGTTTTGAGTACGGTACAATGTTCAGTGTATATTATTATTATTATTACATAATAAATTGTTTAATGTATGTAATTACTATCTAGAGAGTAAAACCAAACCAAAAAATATATTTAAAAAAAAAATGAAATTTACATAACCGACCACGGATGTATGCCCAAAACATTGGAACCTCCAATCCAATGCAGTTTGTCAAATTACATTTCCCTCACGCGACGTGAGTATAATTAATTCTGAATTTTGAATTATTCTGTCCAACAAATAAAAAATGAAATTGAATGATGTCCATATTTGCCCCTTTGTTTCAAGGATTTTTTCAAACTTGATTGCATGCTTCAAGACACATCTATAAATGGCTCAAGGCTGTTATGATGTCCAAGGTCGCACCCACATCTTTCTTGGAATAATTGTAGATTGCATATGATTTTGTTAGAAAAGTGAGAATTTTTCCTTAAATAACGGAAGACATTTACACCTATTTGTAGTGATCATATATTTGTAGTCAAGTTGTCATGTAATAATAAAGTATTTTTAATATTTATTTGGGAAATGGTTTGAATTGTGGTATGGAACTTTTTTGGAAAAGATCATTCTTTGCACCTATTTGTAGTGATCATATATTTGTAGTCAAGTTGTCATGTCATAATAAAGTATTTTTAATATTTATTTGGGTAATGGTTTGAATTGGGATATGGAACTTTTTTTGGAAAAGATTATTACGATATTGATCAATATCTATGATAAACAAAGAATAGTAAATAGTGTTTTAAAATACGTTAAAACGAACGCATAACTCATGTTAACGTGTGATGAAATGTTTAGAAAAAAGAAAAAAGCGTAGAAAAATGGGTCGCGCGAACAAAAACGTGAGGTGCGAGTTCGATGCCTTTGTGCTTTACACTACACTTTTTGGTGAAAGACTCGTTACACTTGAGTACAAATTTGTTAAAATTTGTTGGCATGATTACCTCTTTCCTTGCTTTAACTTTGTATTTATTTTTTCAAATAACTATCGAGAAAAAAGACATAAGTATTTTCAATGTGCAAAATATAATAAAACAAATTCTTATGTGAACAACTTTTTTAGTTTAAAATTTACTAATGCAAGTTTGTTATTTTGATCGTACATTATTTTTTTTTTCATTTTCCTTTTATTTTTGCATTTTGTGTTAGCTTTAATAATAATAATAATAACCATATCTATATTACTAATTAAGTGTACAGTTGTGATTTCCTGCTTCCATGTGGCTCTTTGCCTGATTGTTTTTTCTTCTCTGTGTCTGGTGCTTTTCTTTTTCCTTTATTTTTCTTTGTTTGAGTGATTTTCTTGTCTCTCCTATTAGACTTTTTTTTCTTTTATTTATTTATTTTTAGATTTTTTTAACCTCTCTCCGAGTTTCTTTCCTCTCTCTTATTCTCCACGTGAAACAAAAATTTACAAATCTAAATGATTTATTTTAAAAAAACCTCCTCATCCTGATTAACAACCAAATAAATAATAAATAAAGCAGCCAAATAAATTTAAAAAAATCAAATTCTCAATTCATCCATAATCCAATAAAAAAAAATAAGACTGCAATTCTATTTGAATAAAACACTCCCCGATGAGCAAGCAAATAATTGATAAAAAAATTTATAAGATCTTGAAGTCTAATATAATAAAATGTTCATCCTTCAAACCATCCATATTCCAATAAAAAACAAGACTACAGCGAATCTAAAGATCTATTTGAATAAAACACTCGATGAACAAATAGATGATTGGTTTAAAAAAATATAATAAAATGTTTATCCTAAATAAAAGTATATATTTAATTTTCTCACAAATAATAAATTCTCCATACAGATTTTAATTTTATATTCAGTCAATTTTGTACCAATAATAAATTTTCCATACTGATTTTAAATTTGGATATTCAGTTAATTTTGGACACGCATTACACAACTACATAAATTTCACACTCCCAATAGTTTTTTAATAAAACATTCTCAATCTAACTGAATTATTGTGAGTCTCATAGGATAGATGAGAGATTTTCAATTCATCCTGATCTTATTACCTGTATCATTAGATGGGACAAAATAAAAATTAGTTGTAAGGTACTTGATAAAATTAATAATTTAAATCCAGGTGAAGATAACACTACAAAAAAATAGAGAAATGTTGACGGATTATACTGATGGACGGAAAAGCCGTCAGCATATGCTGACGGACGCTGACGGGCTAATTTTGCTGACGGACAAAGGCCGTCGGGGAGTAGCCCATCAGCCACCTGTCAGCAAGACGTCAGTATTTTGATTAGTCGACGAGTTTACTGACGGGCTGCTTTGCTGACAAGTAGCAGTCCGTCAGCATAATTAAAAAAAAAAAGTTGATGGGTATCGAGCCCGTCAGCATTTATGTTTTAAAACCACAAAACTGTTTCCTCATAAACAGAAAGACGGGCGAAAAAAAAAAACCTTCCCGACGCTGCTCCGCCGCCCGCCGCCAGCCCCGATGCCACCCGTCGCCGTCTCGCCAGCCCTGCCGGCCGCCCACCTTACCCCTTTGCCAATCGCCTTCCAAGTCCGCCGCCGTTCGCCGCCGTTTCTCAAGGTTTAGTTTTTCTTAAATTATTTATTTTTTATGTATTAATTTGTATTTGTTTGACTTAATTAGAATTATTGATTTAATTAGAGTTGGTTTTAGGGATTATTGCATATTTAGTGTTAATTTTAGCGATAAATATATAATTAAGGCTGATTTTAGGGATTATTGTATATTTAGGGTTGATTTTAGGGATAAATATATAATTAGGGTTTAATTTAGGGATAATTATATAATTAAAATTTAATTTAAGGATTATTATATAATTAGGTTTTAATTTAGGAATTATTGTATATTAATGGTTCATTTAGGGATAAATATATAAAAGGGTTTAATTATGGATAATTATATAATTAGGTTATAATTTATGAATAATTATATAATTAGGGTTCGATTATGCAATTAGGGTTGCCTTCCAAATAGGAACTGGCCAATCCATTAGTATACCATGAAGTTACAAAAGTTGTACCAGTGAACCAACCCCCTAAAGCAAAATAGGCACAAGGAAAGAGCAATAGGACGGCTTTTATTCCCAGTTGGTTGTCTATCTTTTGACCGGAATTCAATCAAATTCGATTTCCTTATATGACTGTCGAAAAAACTGGCTATGTTAATCCTTTTTCTACTTCTTCTTCCGAGTACAGGATAACCCCAAGCTGATCCTTCGAGAAAAAGATTCATTCTCTTCATAAAAAATAGGAGGTAGAACTAATAAAAATTTCTTTTTCGATTCAGCCTTGGCCTCATTCAAGAATTTTCTTTGATCCAATTTGTAGGAATCAATAGAAAAGGTCGTTAGTTCAAATAGGGTTCGATTATGCTATTAGAGTTTGTTAGTGTTCATTAAGAGTTCAATTATACAATTATATTTTAAAATTTATGCGGTGGTAGTTTTTAAATGCCGTGGTGATCGGTTATGTTAATTTAATGTATATTATAACTTGTTGTTATGGTTTAATTGTGATTTATTGATGTTATAATTGGTTTGGAAAGACGTCGGTGATGACGTGGTGTACGACGCCGACCGGGAGATTTCGTCCCTCCAATAACGTTTTTTTTTTCAAAATGTGATGTCGGTTTTAAAAATTTAAAAAGTGTGTGGTGAGGGTTTAAAATGCCGTGGTGATCGGTAAGTTGTGTTTAATTAATATTTATGTTTTGATATACATGTTGTGATTGGTGACATTATTATATTTTAAGTTTCACAACTTATTGTAATATAATGTGTAAAAGTGATATGCTCTAATGTAAAAATGGAAGCATTAAAGATGACTTGTTTTAAGTTAAATGCTTGAATATTAGTAAAAGTGACAGGTTTAGTGAAAATATGATTATTTAATGCAAAAGTGATAATATTTCTACATAAATAAAACACAATACTTGAATTTAAAAAGTTCACAAAATCATGTTTTTATAAGAAAACTTATCCAAATCAAGTACTAGATTTGAAAAAAACAACAACAACTAAACAACCGAACCTTCATATAAAGCCCGACTTTGTACACTTCAGCTAACTTATCAGATTCTAGTTATTTCTTTAGTTTCAACTCATCGATAATTTTATTAGCCTCAGTCAATTCCTCAGTCGTCTTAATAGCATCCGATTTTCTCGTGATTCAAACCCTCGATCTCTAAGCTCATTATTACAATCATCGTGCTCTATTTTTAGCGCTTGATCAGTTACCCGAGCATCGAACAGATAGTAAATCTCATTATCAATTAGAAATTCATAAAGATGAAAAATTAATTTTAATAACAAATCCAGCATTTGGCACATGGTTGAAAAGTTGGGGTGAAGTAGAAACATGGGTATACTGATTCTTTTGTTGGACTTGTTATGATTAGTAGTGACTGTTGTTCCTAGGTCTCTAGGTTTCTTTATATAATTATTTCTTAAGATTACACTTCACCTAACTTGTTAGAGTTCCGGTGAGTTAGTTGGAGTGTAATCATAAGATATGTTTGTATAAAGAAACCTAGAGAACTAGGAACAACATCCACTACTAATCATAACAAGTCCAACAAAAGAATAATATACCCATGTTTCTATTTCACCCCAACTTTTCAACACCAGGAAAATTACATGGAGAAATTCATGAAATCGTTATGATCAGATTTTCAGTTGTGTGCCAAATGTTAGATTTGTTATTAAATTTAATTTCTTATGTTTATGAATTTCCAATTAATAATGAGATTAACTATTCGTTCGATGATCGGGTAACTGATCAAGCGCCAAAAACAGAGCACGATGATTGTAACAATGAGTTTAGAGATCGAGGATTTGAATCACGAAAAAATCGAATGCTTTTAAGATGATTGAGGAATTGATTGAGGCTAATAAAATTATCGATGAGTTGAAACTGAGAAAATAACTAGAATCTGATAAGTTAGGTGAAGTGTACAAAGTTGGGTTTAAGAATTTAGTAAACGACGTGCGGAATTCGTCGGTAAAATTAAATTCTTATTTTGTTATTTATTTAACTAATCACCGACGAGCTGAAAATCAGTCGGTAAATTAAAAAAAAAAATGGAAACCCGACGACAGCTTACAGAGAAGGGTCTCGCACTGCGATTGGTCATCACGTCAGCTCGTAAGTAAAATTGAAATATATTTATAAATTTACAGATATGCCCTTCGCTTTAATTTACAGATTCTAAATAAAATTAAATTGAAACTGATTTGAAACACGTGGAGCATGGCCATTGGCCACACATGTATTGATAAATACACTTTTACTTTCACCCCACATATACAAATTACATTTTCTATTTAGGGGTCTTCCTGCATACCCGATTCAATTGTGCTTAAATTTTAATATTCTTTTAGATGAGAGGTAGAGGTCGTGGGCGTTCTTCTCTAGTCCCATATTCGGGCCGTGCTTCTCTTGGTTCATCATCATCGTCTCGTCGTCAGATAGACGATGAAGACGATGATATGATGGACTTATCGGGAGCGACCCCGGCGATGGTTTCAGCCATCCCGTCCGAGGCCAGTACATCGAGAGGACTCATGCCACCATGTCCTGGCATGATCGAGATCTTTGTCTTCCCCCCAAAGTAAGTAGCTTTAATTTAATTTTTGTAAGTAATAAACTATTTATTTAAATTTATTGCCCTATAAAATTCTATATTTTACCAGGATACGCAGTGACTCGTCAGAGTTACCGACTATCCTTCAGGAGATCCACGAGGCTCATGTACACCCCGATGGGTGGAAGTATGAGCATATTTCCATTTCTCATCGTTAGTTGTGGTGGACCGAGTTTGTGGTAATTAAACTAATACTGTTTTTGAAAGTTATTATATATAATGATTTTTATTAATCAAATTATTTATTTTGTTTTATTTTATTTTGCAGAAGCGTTGTTTTTGGGACCCGATTGAATATTTAGAGGCGGTCGTACAAACGAATTTCTACAGTTCTATGGCCGCCTCGTGGCGTAGCCATCTCAACGAATGGAAGAAGGCATAGAAAAAGGAGGGGAAGGTGGCCACGTGCGTCGGCGAGCAAATTTGGAGGAGATGGGTTGTGGAGTTCGAGAAGTCAGAGAACAAGAAGCAGTCGAGGCAGGCAAGTAGAAACAGACTGAGCGAGCCCAGCGGACCTGGTAATGGGATAGCCAAGCCAAGCATAGAGAAGGGTCTCGCATTGCGATTGGTCATGCACGACGGCTCTTAAGTCATTTTAAAATATGTTTGTAAATTTAACTCGTAAGTAATTTTAATTATTTCATAAGTAAAAAATAATTGAAATATTGTATACAACGCGAGGATTTGGGTAGGGAACCCAATGCATTCGAGCTTTTTCTGGCCATGCACCAGAGAACCGACAGCTCTTTCACTTATACTCAATCACAACAGACTTTTGTAAGTATTTTTTTGATGCAATTAATATAAATATATATCTGTCGTTTCTAATCCTTGTAACGGTAAATAATACATCAATCAAAGTATTGCAAGAGGAGTATTAGAGACGTCTAGAGGAGTCTCATATTTCATCACCGGATCCTGCCTCCGTCGATGAGAACACGGTCTATCTACAAACCGTCGGGGTGAAGAAGGGTCGGCGATTTGGCACGGGATATTTTGGAACTCTTCTGGCTTCGAAGAGTTCCAGAGGCGATACCTTCTCTGTTCCTGATAGTCGTGTCTCGCAGCTCCAGATGCAGATGGAGCTTTTGAAGAGCTAGTTCGAAGCGAGCGGGCGTGCACATCAGGAGCAGTTTCAGGCCATGCGTGAGGAGCATACACGTCAGATGCTACAGAACGAGGAGGCTCTCCGTGACCAGGTTATGAGGGAAGTCGCCGGAGCGATGGCAGCGCGACGTCGATGGCCTGTTTCTAATTCTCCAGCTGTTCATGCTCCTTCTCCTGATGATGATGATGATGCGGCAGTTTAGTTGATTTAGGAACTAATTACAATAAAATTATCAATTAATTATATTTTATTTTTAAATATTTCTTTCGAGAAATACAAATTAGTTTTCGTGTTAAATTATTGATATGTGAAATAAAAACAGGTAAATTTTTTAATTAAAATAAATTAATAAGCATATCACTTAAAGTAAAAATTTTTATAAAATATTGATTATAAATTTTTACAAACTTTTGCCAAAGATTCTATGGACATGAGTGAAAATTCTATAAAAAAATATTTAATGTATATATGTCAACCGTACAACGATCAATATCATTCTAAATAGTCTCACCACCTGATTCAAAATAAATAATAAATGAACTAATAATTTTCCTTCCTCTCTCTTATTTCTCAGATAAAAACAAAATTAACAACAGATCTAAAATATTTATTTGATTAAATTTTCTATCGAATCTATTCCCAACAAAAAACAAAATTAACATAGATCTAAAAGATTTACTTCTCTTCCTCTTTCCTATTTCCAATATAAAAACAAAATCAACACATATGTAAAATATTTATTTGAATAAAATATCCCACTTTCTAATTCAACAACCGAATAAATAATTAGATAAATAATTGATTAAAAGAAATTCTAAAATCTTGAGGTTTAATATAATAAAATGTTCATGCTAAATAAATATACTATTCTCAATTCATCTATTCCAATAAAAAATAAGACTACGAATAAAACACTCTGATGAACAAGTAAATAATTGATTAAAAAAAATGAGGTTGAATACAATAAAATGTTCCTAAACAAATAATTAATGGATAAAACAAAGAAGGTTAAATATAATAAAATGTCCATCCTAAATAAATATCATTATGGGTAAAAATATATATTTAATTTTCTCACAAGTAATAAAATCTCCATGCTGATTTTAAATTCGGATATTCAGTTAATTATGGACACGAACACAACTAGATAAATTTTCTATTGAAGTTTGGGACGACTATAATTCATATATTGGATGAACATTAGTTTATTTGGAATTTTGAACTCAAAATATGCTTAATTCGTCTCTTTCTATAATTTGTTATTGATGCATTTTTATATTGAGAAATATTTTTATTACTCATGACGACTGTATTTGACTGTTGTTGTTTTCTCGGAGTAATTTGTTTTGTCCCATTTATGCATTTTTCTAAGCTATGTAGTGAAGTTTAATGGTATAAATTATGATTTTGTTAAAAAAATAGATTGAAATCGACGATGGGAAGTTAATGATAGTAAAAGGGTTGACATCATATTATTAAAATTTTAACAGTATTTAAAATTTACTTATATATATATATACACATATATTTATATATTAAATAATATAATACTAAATACCCGTGTGTTACATCCGGGTATTGTGTTAGTAAAAGAAATAAGGCGATGTTCACAAAATCGAACAACTTTGTTGAAGAAACAGATAATAGTGATCAAGTTTTTGTTATATGTGGATTAACATGTAAGAGTTACATATTTGTAACGAGTAAAGGGGGAAATTTTTGTTAAAAAAGAAATATAGGGAAAAAAACTCTACATCAAACAAAAATTACAACCATGAGTTGAAGATGCAATTTGAACGATGAACATCTTGTCACGGAGAACTTTCAAGCATTGCTATGACTCGGTACTCGTGTGTGTTTCTTGATGACAAACTAATTGTCTTGTCTTTCCATTCTCAATTAACTTTTTTAGAAATAGGAACATCAGTCGAGTTTGTCAAGTTTTGTGAGGTCATGGCCGAATAAGAGTATTTTTAATGTAATAATGTGAGGAAATAGAACAAATTTGATAATATAATATTTAAATTTTGTTCAATAATAAATGTGAATTGTGTAAGATAATTAATTACTGATATGCTCGGAGGAAATTGAACAAATTTGACAAATTTCAGGTGAGTTTTTTTGGCGACGTTCTCTATTCCTTTACTAACATACATGTGAATGTAAGTTGTATCCAGCACATTTCATGATTAATTATAATTATAATTATTTTATTTTATATGAAACTACATCAGCTGTGATGGTCATTAATCAATTTTTCCTCTGAGTAATTATTTAATATCGCCGCCGTTAATCTCTCTATTAATTTATGTACTGCTTCCAGATTGTGCATCACTCTCACTGTTAAGATACCAATAATTAAATTTAAGTTTCTGACTAGTAAATTTAACAAATTTGTGAGATGACTTGGATTTCCCAGAGTATCTAGCGGGTCAGAGAAAACGGTGGGCATACAATTTCTAAAGTCATATTTTATTGTCTATAATTTGCAGCATAAGTATTAGATTACAAGATTTCCAGCGGTTCACGATGAGATGCGTGAGACAATTTTTCTTTATTTAAATATGAAACTTATAGACATTATAAATTTTAATTTTAATTGATTGTTTTTAACTTTAATCGATTTAAATAATATTGATACTAACTTTTTTACTAAATATAATATTTTGTTTATTTAAAATGTATGATTTATTAAACAAGAAATATAACCATCGATTCGGCGAGCGGAAACTTTGGACAAATCGTTTAATACAAATTAAACAAAAGTACAGAAACATTGAAACAATTGTTGACGATTGGATATTTGTTTCGAATGGATTTTTGTTGAAATTTTAAATTTTGATATTTAAATTTGAGTATTCATAATATTTAAATATAATAAGGATGGAATAAAAGAGATGAGTACGAGATTATATATAAAATATTGTTGGTTGTAAATTGAAATCTTGAATTATAAAACAAACAAGAATTGAAATTCGCATTTTCAATACATGTATTCGGAAACTTAAACCGAACATAGCCTTTGGTTTTGTTTGACTAATTAATACTGAAAAATAATATTATAGAGAGGAGAAATTCTTTTTGGGGATATAGTGAATTAATATAATTTGTATGTTTTTTGTAATGAATATAAAATTATTTGGTAGCCCACATATGAGATGTTTATGTGTGTAAGAAGTTAAGAGCATCTCCAATGCGTTGTTATTATTTGAACTTATGTGACAAAAAAATTTGACATTTAAAAATTATTTATATTATAAATGTGTATGAGCCGTGTCGTGTCATATATTTTTAAAAATAAGCGTGTTCTCGTGTTTGTGTCGGTGACACTTAGTTTTCATTACAAAGAAAAAAAAAACTTTACAAAGAAACTCCCAAAAAAATATGGAAAAACTCATGGTGCGACTGGAAACCAAAATTTTTGGTTTTCCTCAACTAGCAAAAGAAAAAAAAAATGGCAAACAAAAGATTTTTTATAACTCAAAAAATATAATTCACTTTTTTTCTCAAAAAAGTTTTTCCTCATTTTTATCTCATTTTTTTTTCCCTCATCTATCTTATCTCTCAACTACCATTAATTTTCTACCACACAAAAATTTTATTTTATTTTCTATCTCTCATCTTTCCACCATCATTAATTCCCACCACACAAAAACTTTTGTAGGTCCCATTTGAAAACTTTTTTCTCGAAAAAGTTTTTTCTCATTTCTATTTCATCTATTCCCCCATCTCTCTTATCTTTCAACTACCATTAATTTTCTACCACACAAAAACTTTATTTTATTCATTATCTCTCATCTTTCCACCATCATTAATTCCCATCACACAAAAATTTTTGTGGGTCCCATTTAAAATCTTTTTCTCAAAAAAGTTTTTCCTCATTTCTATCTCATTTATTTCCCTCATCCCTCTTATCTTTCAACTACCATTAATTTTCTACCACACAAAAACTTTATGTTATTTCCCATATCTCATCTTTCCACCATTATTAATTCCCACCACACAAAAACTTTTGTAGGTCCCATTTGAAATTTTATTTACCAAATAATTTTATCCCAATCACTTACTCAAAAAACACAAATTATATCCGATCATTATCTTACCAAAAAATTCATCTCCCTAAAATTTTTATTTTCACTCTTTTCTAGTGAAACGAAACGAAAATGAATGAAAGGATATACAATCGTACCTTCAATCTTTAATACCTAATATCTCCCTCTTCTCTTCCGTCGTCCCACTTCCATCTTTCCCCGCTATGGTTTAGGCCGACGATGTCTGTTTCCGGCCTCCCCTTTGCCCCTTATTATTTTTCTTTTGTCAACATCTGAAGTTGGTAAGGCCTTGGTGCCCCTGTTCATTAATTATCCCTTACCTCACGATATTGGTCTACTACAGATCTACTTGCTTTGTAATAGGGTGGATGGATCAACCCACAGTTCTCTGGCAGAATCAGCATATAGAAAGACTTCAATTATATCTTTAGAAATTGAGTTTAAAAACCATGATGCAATCATATAATCTACTTTGTGCCATTGATTATATGAAGTAGAATCAGTTTGAGGTTTTATGACTGTACCATCTATAAACCCTAACTCGTTAGAGAGATTTTGACATATCGGCTCCAAGGAAGGAAATTATTACCCGTGAGTTGCGTGGAAACTAAAGCAATGCCTGGGTGATCTGATACTTGCATATGTAACGGATCCTCTTCTCGAATTTTGATTTGATTTGCAGATGATGAAGCCGTGTTTGAATTTAACGCCCGACCAAGCATTTGCCGTGATCTTGTGCGCCATTGTCAAGCTCTGTTTCTGTGTTTGATTTTGAATGTGATGTTGGAGGAGAATTTGTAGTCTGGTCTCTGGATACTATGTAGAAAAACATATATTTTGTATGTATATGTTTGCAGAGGAAGAAAAAATCATATTTTCCATTCTCAATTACTCAATCGTTCTTCTGATTGTACATACGCCTTTATATATGTTTTGTATCAATAGCTAAAAGACAAAAAAACAAAGAAAAAGAACTGAAACAGAATTATGCCAGCTCATGTCCACGTGAGTGCATGTGCATGTGAATTTGCATGTATATTTGTATGAAGTTTATTCTGCATTTCATTTGCATCTCTGACTAAGTCAACAGAGAGGGCAAGCGTCATATAATTTATAGATGTTTCAATGAATTATTGAAACATACAATATAAGCTTCTACATGTTAGAGCTTAAAAGTATTTATAAATTATTAGGTCTTATTTTGAAATTAAGTTATTTAAACTCTGGTACAATATGATGATAAATCATATGAGATGTCGGTAATGATGGTTTTGTTATTAAAATGATAAAAACCCAATAATATTGTCAAAAAAATGATATTATTTTAAAAGTAAGTGGGAGTTCCAAACATTTTTGAAAAGTGGTTTATAAACTAGTAACATCTTATTTTGAGTAAATGAAAGATTTTTCTTGAAAATAAGTTTTTGTTTTTGATAATAAGTTAATACACCTTGACGTAAACTATTTGAGAATTCTATTGTTTTGATTGATTTTTATAGATCACACTTTTAAGAAGTTTTATGGGAAACATTGAGACGAGACTGGAAGCTTATGAAATATAGATGATCGATTTTTTGTGTAATGCATGTGCATGAGGTTTTTGTACTGCATGGTAATTCAGTCAGTACTGCATGGTTAATAAGGTGTCTACATGTTCCTTTCTTAAGTGATTAAGTAGTAAGCAAAATGGCATTGTTTTGCCACTTAGTGAAACGATGTCCTATTGTACAAGAACAGATTGCCCAATCCACACACATACAAAAGGCGCGGGCTCTGTAATGCTTTGAGCTGAAATAATAAGAATTGCACAGCTTTTGCTCCAGATAAAATCGCATTATCAATTTCTTCATGGTATCAGAGCAAAACCCAATCCATATGTGATTTCTGTTGATTTTTAGCTTCAAATTCTACTGTATATCGGAATTAGACTTGATTAGCCATGCAAAACTCAATGAGCTCAGCTTGGCTGGCTATGACGGCGGAGATTGGTGCAAGCTCAAGGCAGATTCAAAATTGAGACGATGATCCATTATTTCTGCACGGATCAGATCATCCAGGTATGACTTTGGTCGCTCATCCGTTAATTGGAACAAATTTTCTATCCTGGAAAAGATCGATCACCAAAAAAAGAAAAAATGGATTTGCCAACGACCATATCCGTAGGTAATCCGTCGGTAAACCACTTACCGATGGATAACAGCCGTCGACGAATCTTTTGTCGGTGATTTAAATTGTTGACGAATATCTGACCCATTGGCAAATCCCGACGATAATTTGCCGCCGGTAAGCTACTGTCGGATTCCTATTTTTTTTACCGACGAAACAATGCCTGTCGGTAAATAGTTAAATAAATAATTAATTAATACCGACGGATATGATGCCTGTCGGGAACTAATTAAAAAAATAAATAAAATACTATTTAATATTACCGACAGACATGAAAGCCGTTGGTCAATGTATTTTTATTTTTTTAAAATATTATTTTTATTAATTGGAATAATGAATCTTTTTCTTTTTTCATCCACCTATTTACAAATATAAAAAAAAACTCAAATGCAAAATAAATTAAATAATATAAATACGAATCAGAATTAAATGAATTCGACAACAGTAATTCAAAATGAATTCTACAAAAATAATCCAACATCTCGAATCAATCTAATCAGCATGAGGGGAGGGGGAGGAGGAGGAGGCTGTGCTCCCATCGCGGCCCTAATACGCTCCTCAACCTATCATTGGAGTCGCTGCTTGAAGTCAATCTGGGCCTGCGCTTGTGCCTCGCGCATCCTTTGCAACTCATCCCGAGACTACGCTGTGCATCGCGTAACCTCTACAACTCCTCTTGAGAGATCAATAACTGGATTCGTAATTATCGTTTTCTATTTTGATAACTTAAACATCATTGGATCTCCCAAGGAAATTCAAGATGTAGCTAATTATTTGAAGGGGAAATTTGAGATGAAAGATCTCGGTCAAACCAAATATTGTATTGGCTTACAAATAGAGACTTTAAAGAATAGGATATTTGTTCACCAATAAGATTATACAAAAAGGGTCTTGAAATGATTTAATATGGATAAGACAAATCCTCTCAATTCCCCAACAGTTAATAGAACATTGAATTTTAAAAATGACCCATTTCATCCTTGTGAAGATAACGAAAAAATACTTGGTCTTGAAGTACCATATTTGAGTGCAATTGGAGCTCTCATATATCTTACTAATTGTACCCGACCAGATATAGCATTTGCTACCAAAATACTGGCAAGGTACAGTTCAGCTCCAACACGAAGACACTAGAATTGAATTAAACACATATTTCATTATCTCCGAGGAACGATTGATTTGGAACTATTTTATCCCATAAGTTCGAAGCATAAGTTGACTGGCTTCTCTGATGCATGATATTTATCAGATCCCCATAAGGCTAAATCACAGAACGGCTATGTCTTCATGATCTGTGGTACTGCAATACCCTAGCATTCCTTAAAGCAAGAAATAGTTGCCACATCTTCAAATCATGCTGAGATTATTGCACTCCATGAAACAAGTAGAGAATGTGTATGTCTTAGATATATGATTCAACACATCCAAGGAATGAGTAGACTGTCAGTAAATGAAAAACCAACAGTAATATTTAAGGAAAATGTCGCGTGTATTGCTCAAGTCAAGGAAGGATATATTAAAAAGCAATAGAACAAAATCCAATCTTTAAATTTCACCTTCTTGAGAGATCTTGACGTAGTCATTAACTAGGGTTAAGGGGTAAGCTTCTATTGACTTCACCTGAGGTAATGTTGGTTAATGATGTTGTCAGTAATAAAAAGCAACATTGGATCAAGTCACTGAAATCATAATGTGTTCTTTTTAACCTTTTTAGGTCATAAATTTTAGGCATCCCGTAGGACATTCATACTTTGTGAAGATGCCATCTTGCTGTGCGTTCTGTTGTTTGTGTTCTTGTCTTGCTTGAAATCTCTTAATTTTGTTTTGAATTGAGCTAACCAAGTGTTTCAGTGGAGTTATAATCGGACTGCTGGACAGGTAATAACGAGGTGAATTTGGTGAGTGAAAATTAACGTTGCACAAGATAGGTACAAATGTGCTGATGGTTCATTAAAATCAGCTTTGTATTTTTGGCCTATTTTGTAGATTAAGTTGTGCAATTTTTTTAAAAAATATTATGGAAAGAGATAGTGGGATAGTTGAGTGATCACGCAGCCTTATCATAGGGGGAGTGGCGCTTTTTACATGAAAATAAAATCGTGCTTTTGAGCATAAAATCGGCTGGTGAAATATTTTAGGAAATTTCCTTTTATTTACCTTCTCTCTCCTTGTGAGCAATGGTCACTTTTTGAGGGGATAAAAAGCTGATTCTCTTTTACCGTTTGCCCACTATTCCAAACCCCTTTCAAATTGAAACTCTCAGAATCCTTCCTCCTCTCAAATTCTCTCGATTTTCTGGTTCTTGGTTGTGTGTGTTTGTGAAATTTTGCAGGATGTCCAGTTCGCCGCCGCCGTCCATGTCTGTCCCAAAACTGCCTGAAGAGGTTCGCCGCTCCAGCGAACAAGTCCCGCTGCCGTACCCAAAGATTGGTGGCCTTGATATTCGTGAGAAAATTGGTGGTGGTAGTTCTTCAAACCCACCACTATCAACATCGCCACCTCTATCGCCTACGCCTGATTCCCGTGCAGCCGTGCTCGTTCCATCACCGGTCGACGCTACGTCGGAGGCTCAAGTGTTCCCAGGACATCCCGGGAACGACACTGACGTGAACAATCCTCCAGATTTGGCGTTTGTGACTGCAACCTTTGGCCGTATGGGGAACCCAACCTTGAAGCGGTTTAGGCGCTTGCGCAACATACCGCCCGGCGTTGTGCCGCCCACGGTTCCAAAAAGCAAGGCAGGACCACGTCGCCGCGTGCCTATTGAACACATGAACCTC
This sequence comes from Phtheirospermum japonicum, assembly GCA_014905375.1. NCBI lineage: Eukaryota > Viridiplantae > Streptophyta > Magnoliopsida > Lamiales > Orobanchaceae > Phtheirospermum > Phtheirospermum japonicum. The sequence continues at coordinate 362,679 of BMAC01000644.1, read as the reverse complement.
CAGGAGGATGTTATTGTGGAGTCTGACCCATATGATCAAGATTTTGTTTCCCCTGCTTCGATTACCGGGGATGTGCCGCCGTCTGCCTCTGCTCCCAGTCTGCCGGAGAAGAAGAAGTTTACTCGCTAGAAACAGCTTGTGAGTAAGGCCGACAGGAGACCTAGCCTGACGAAAGACAGTGTCTCTCCCAGCCTGACAAAGCTCAAAGTTTCTCCTAGCTCAACTGCTACTGAGTATTCTTCGCCTCCCTATACTGTGCTGGATTTTATCACCGGCGAAGTTACTAGTTCCGCTAAGCCGCCTGCTGCTGATCCCCCGCCGTCTCCAGTTCGTGCTGCTACACCTGAGTTTGATACAGGTCTTTTTGAACATTCCCCTGATTCTTCATTGGATGTGCCCTTGAAAGATATTCTTGCTGCATGCAAAGAGGACAAGAAGAAAAGGAAGGCTGCTGCAAAGGACGATGTTGCTAGTCATGTTGGTAGCCCCTTACCAACATCGCGTCGCTCACAGTCTGTTTCGTCCTCCTGCACTGCTTCTGTCCCAAGAACCACTCCTGCTCCATCTCTGCCTTCTTCTAATGCATCGGCTCATTCCCAGTCCTCTTCCAGAGATGCTACTCCGACGCTAGAGCTTGAGGACATTGTGCCCTTTTCAGAGAAATGTATCACTGCCGAGGCTGCCGAGCTATTTGATGCCTACCAGAGTCGTCATATGATTGCCGAGAAACGAGTTCATGTTGAACTTTTTGAGAAACACAATCTCATTGCCTATCTCCGACACAAAGGTATGTATTCCACCGTTTCAACGGCCATGCCTTTTGTACGTGATATTGTTGTCGAGTTTTTTGCCAATCTATTACCCTCTATGGTCCATTTGGTATCGGTCAATTATGGGAAGGTGTTTGTGTGTGGCAAAGTTTTTTCGTTCACCCCTGAGTTAATTGATGAGTTTTATAGTACTGAGGCTTACCGGGGTGACTCGACGGTGGATGATATGAATGAGGTAGTTAAGTTTCTGTCTGGTGGGATGGTTAATTCTTTGTTTGAACAGCTTCCGAGTACACGTCTTTCATCTCTTCACTCAATTATGCATAAGCTTGCCATTTGTAATTGAGTCCCCTCCAAAAACACAACCTGTGTTACGCGGCCTCAGGCCCAGTTCTTGTTTCGTCTTGGGAGAGGGATCAAATTTAGTTTTGGTCAGCATGTTTTTGATACTATCACTAAGTTTGCCACCACGAAGTCCGCGACATCGTTGTGTTTTCCTTCTTTGATTTTCAGTGTGTTAGAGAATAAGGGTTTGCAGCTTGGTCCTGAGGATGTGCTCACGGGTAAGGCTGAATGGTTTGCCTTGCGCAATCAGCATGTTACCGGTGCCCGAGTTATTGATTTACCCTGGTAGGCACCTTTTCAGGCCGATTTTGCTAGTGATGTTGGTACGAGCAATCCCAACATGGTCAATATTTCTGCCCAGGTTCTTCGTGCACATGTGGCTTCTATAGATTTGCAGATGAAACAGCTTAAGGCTCTTCGCACCTCCCTTTTGGAAGCCCTTTCCCTTTCTGGTCAAAAAGGGGGAGAGGAAGTTGACGCGAACATAGGGGGAGACAATGCTGATGAAGAATATGCTGCTGATGTTGCCGAGAATGAGAATGCTGCTGCCGCTGATGCTGAAGATACTGTTGCTGCCGACGCCTTGGCAAGCCTTGCTCAAGAGAAGAGGAGGAAGCGAATTCGAGCGCGCAACAAGGCTTTGAAGAGAATGATGAAAATGAGGGAGAAGAAGAAGAGGAAGAATAGTGGTGAAGGAACTTCGACATCTCCTCGACGTTCAAAGAGGATTCGAAGTCAATAAGTTCCTTTACTCTGTTTGTTTTGTGAAGTGTTGGTTATTTTGAACAATGTTGGTTTGTAATGTTGGTTTGAATTTTAACAACATTGGGTGTTTTGTTTAGGGGGAGTTAGTATTTTTTATTTTATTTGTGTTTGCGTCTTAATGTTTTGTCCATAAAGGCAAAAGGGGGAGATTGTTGAGGAATTTATTCTTGGCAATAATTCCTATTTTGTTATTTGCCTTTGTTGGGCACAAAATAAGTTAGGAAACTAGATTTAGGAATATATTGTGTTTCCTAGTTTATGTTTAAGACTTTATTAGTTTCCTAAATTGTGTTTAGAATTTGTTTTTGGTATTTACCAAGTTTAGAATTCTATGTTTGTCTATTTAAGACAAGGGGATTCCTAAAGTTTGGTATCGATAATTACGCACGGGATTTTAAAGAAAGAAGGACGATGCAAGGAACGCACAAGAAAAGGAGAAGAACACGAGAAATCTACTTGAAGCCATTGATCGAGATTAACAAGCTCTTCGAAGTTGCGTGACCAACGGAGAAGAACTTGCCATTCCGGCAACAAGTATTTAGTATCAAGTTTATTGATATTTAGTTTTCATATATTACTTTATATTTTTGTATTTAACGTGAACAAGAAAGTACTAGTTTTCGCGTTTGTACACCCAAGTTCACAAGTATTTACTTGTGAACTGAATTTGTTATCTCGTGTTCTTATCAATTTATTCCGCTGCATATTTTATATTTTACTCTGGTCGATGTTGCTAACCAATATTGTTAAACATTGACTAACAACATCGTGAATCTGAGAATTATTTTTAAAACCATAGACCTTCAAGTTTTACAATTGGTATCAGAGCGGGTTACTTAACCTTTTAAGTACTGATCCTTATTTGTTTAGGTACTATGGATATTCCGAGGAAGAAGAGCATGGTTTCTACAGAGGATGTCAATGATTCCGAGTCAACTGAACCTGATCCATCTTTATTTACCAATGTTGTGTGGGACGACGATGTCCATGTTGGTTTGCTTGCAGACAACATCGTGTGCCTGAATGCCGAGACCACTGATTATTATGAGGAATACGAGCAGCTGAGTGTTGACCACCAGAAATTATTTGTCAGTTAGAGTAAACAGGTACTCAAGGCCAAAGATCTCGCAAAAAAATTATAAAAGCTAACCAAAGAAAAGGATGATCAGCTTGACATAATTATTCGCTTGGAAACGTCGCTCCCCAAGAAGGATGCTGAGCTAGAAAAGGTGAAAACCGAGTTGAAGGAGGCCCAAGAAACCCTCATAAATCTCAACAAAGGCAAGACCACGGTGGATGAGATTTTGGAATCGAGTATCCCGAATTGTTCAAAACATGGGATTGGATACAAGCATGTTCAAAAGCCAGTTTCAAGTCAAAAGGTGAAGTCGACCAAACGCCACAAAAGAAGAAGAAGACAATACGTGTGCCATCACTGTGGTGAACCAGGTCACATACGACCATACTGCTGGAAGCTAGTTGGCAAGCAAACCCATTTTAAAAGGTCGAAGCTGACTGGTGAATCCCATGTTAGTTCCCGTGTTACCAACATCAATACCAACACCAGGTTAAAACAAGTTTGGGTCAAGAAAACTGATATCAAGTGCAACATGATCTGTACCTCCCTGAAATCCCACGTCCCTGGAGCCTGGTATCTTGATAGTGGATGCTCTAAGCACATGACCGGCTCGGAAGATCTCCTCTCGAATATTGTCAAATTTCATGGAGGAAAGGTGAAGTATGGTGGAGGTGAAAAGGGCCAAATCATTGGCCAAGGAACCCTTCTTGTCCCTGGATTTGCAAAGCTCGAGAACGTGTTACTTGTTCAAGGCTTAACCGCGAACTTGATAAGCATCAGCCAACTATGCAATGGTGGTTTTAATGTCAAGTTCACTCATGAAAAGTGTGAAGTTTATGACGAGGGCAATGCATGTATTCTTACTGGTCAGAGGACATCGGACAACTGCTACTAAATCGAAGATGCAGGTGTTGAAATTGAAGAAATTGGTGATGTTGGTTTCGATGATGGTTCTGGGAACTCAACATCAAACCCAACATCGACTCAATCTGATCCAAAATCAGACTTAGATTCAGATAAGGCGTTTTCTCCAGTCACTCGTATTGAATCGATGGTAAGTGAATTTATTACAAAAATATCTGATACATTTGAGATGAGCATGGAAGGTAATCTCTCTTATTTCTTTGGTTTGCAAATTAAACAACTGGATGATGATATTTTTCTTTTTGAGTCCAAACATGCTAAAAATCTTATATCTTGGTATAGCAAAAAACAGAATTGCATTTCTCTTTCCTTTGTTGCCTACGCCCGCATTCTGTCCCCGCCTCTACAGCTAACGCCGAGTATATTGTAGCTGGAAGTGCTTGTACACAGTTATTGTGGATGAACCAAATGATAGAGGACTACGGTCTACATAGAAGAACATTGACCGTGCTCTGTGATAATTCCAGTGCCATTGATATCTCGAAAAATTCGGTCCAGCTTTCTCGAATCAAACACATTGACATAAGGTACCACTTTACTCGAGATTTAGTTGAGAGGAAGATAGTTAGCCTTGAGCATATAGGAACAGTCAATCATCTTGCTGACATCCTCACGAAGGCATTAGATTACGAGACCTTCTCTCGTTTGAGAAGAGATCTCGGTATGTGCATTGTCTAACCAATGTTGGTTTGTGATGTTGTGACACCCAATATCAACATCAGTCACAACATCTGTATAATTTTGCATGCATTTTTATCTTTCTTTTCATACATATTTCTAATGCATTGAGTTTGATTAAAAGTGCAATAAAGTCCTGTGTTGCAATAAAAGTGATGGCAAAAAGACCAACCTCTTCAATTAGGTGATTGTGGGGCTTGCCCGCAGAAACTGGTTTTCTCCCAGGTCCAAAAACAAGAGGTGTTAACATCAATTGCTGAAGATCAAAAGATTCAAATCCCTTCAAGGATGAAGTAAATATGGATACAAAAAGATCCAATCTTTAAATTTCACCTTCTTGAGAGATCTTGACGTAGTCATTAACAAGGGTTAAGGGGTAAGCTTCTATTGATTTCACCTGAGGTAATGTTGGTTAATGATGTTGTCAGTAATAAAAAGCAACATTGGATCAAGTCACTGAAATCATAATGTGTTATTTTTAACCTTTTTAGGTCATGAATTTTAGGCATCCCGTAGGACATTCATACTTTGTGAAGATGCCATCTTGCTGTGCGTTCTGTTGTTTGTGTTCTTGTCTTGCTTGAAACCTCTTAATTTTGTTTTGAATTGAGCTAACCAAGTTTTTCAGTGGAGTTATAATCGGACGGCTGGGCAGGTAATAACGAGGTGAATTTGGTGAGTGAAAATTAACGTTGCACAAGATAGGCACAACTGTGCTGATGGTTCATTAAAATCAGCTTTGTATTTTGGCCTATTTTGTATATTAAGTTGTGCAATTTTTTTAAAAAATATTATGGAAAGAGATAGTGGGATAATTGAGTGATCACGCAGCCTTATCATAGGGGGAGTGACGCTTTTTACATGGAAATAAAATCGTGCTTTTGAGCATAAAATCGGCTGGTGAAATATTTTAGGAAATTTCCTTTTATTTACCTTCTCTCTCCTTGTGTGCAACGGTCACTTTTTGAGGGGATAAAAAGTTGATTCCCTTTTACCGTTTTCCCACTATTCCAAACCCCTTTCAAATTGAAACTCTCAAAATCCTTCCTCCTCTCAAATTCTCTCGATTTTCTGGTTCTTGGTTGTGTGTGTTTGTGAAATTTTGCAGGATCTCCAGTTCGCCGCCGCCGTCCATGTCTATCCCAGAACTGCCTGAAGAGGTTCGCCGCTCCGGCGAACAGGTCCCGCTGTCGTACCCAAAGATTGGTGGCCTTGATATTCGTGAGAAAATTGGTGGTGGTAGTTTTTCAAAGAAAATTGGTGGTGGTAGTTCTCAACATAAAGACAAGTGTCCCAGCCATGGGTATACATATTGTTTATTTATGGTTTCCTTCTTGTTATGTTTTTCAAACTTTTTAAACTTGATTAAGGATTGCGGCATGTTCATGGTTTCGTGGTTTCTTCGCTGTTTATCATCCAGATATGTATTATTTGGTTTATTTATGTTTATATATTGTATATGGGTTGTGCATCTCCTGAGTATTGGTTGTACATTTTCTTTCTACGATCTGTTTATTTTCTTGTTGCTATCTATTTATATTTTTGTTAACTGTCTTTTTATATTCGGTTTACTATTCTAACTAATACTGATTCTATAAATTACCACATAACACCCTTGTAGCTTCTTTATTCCGATGATTTGGTGTCTTTAAATCATGTTGTGATTTTGATAATTTATTTATTAGCATTACCTTATTTTTGTTAATGTTTTGGTTAATGTATACCTAACCTATAAGATTAGTTATGTTGATGTTTGGTTTATATATAAGTGACTTGTAAGATTATTTATATTTATATTTAGTTTATATACAGTTGATTTTTAACTTAGTTATAAGTTTTATTTACAAGGTTTATGTTGATATTTTTCATAAGCCCGTCAGGTCCTCAAATTTGATTTGATTGATCTATAGTTAATTTTTTGTTTATTCTTTTGCACTTTTGTCTTTCAAATAATTTTATAAAATGGTTTTGTTTGGTTGATTTTGTATTTCATAAATTAATTGAATTTGTTTAATTTAAAGTTATAAATATAAATCAATAACAAATCAAATAATAAAAAATTATGGTATAAGATAGATATATGAAAATTAATTAAATATAAATAAACAATCGCTCCAAGAGTAAAATTAAAAAATATGTAATGAACAGATTTACTATTACGCTAATAATTAATTCTCGATAAATAAGATATTATAATAGAGTGATGAAGGATGATATCTAAGGATAATTACAATAAAACAAATATTATTGTAGGATATTTGTTAATTCAAGTTTTAAATCGAAAGAAATAAAATAAATAAATGAGAAATAAAAAATAAATAATCTTTTTCCTCTCAATATATTTTCATCAACATTGTGATTGTATTGTGATTTATTTATTAGAAATAAATTAATTACTACAAATTTGAAATACAAATATTAATTAAAAAAAGAAATATTTTTTGTTGATATCTCTTTATGTGTGTCATGTGACTCACATAAATCAAATATATCACATCTTTATATACGTGAGACCATAATTATGCTTCAAATGTCACAGAGTACTTTCACTGCTAAATAATTTAATATTTCATCTTACTATACTTGTGAGACAAAAAGTTGCAATTACGCTCCTAATGAAATATTCCGAACATGATATGGAAATATAACGATCGCATAATTTAAAATTCAACAAATTATGAGAGCGGAATTAATAATAGTTGAAAAGTTGCGAAGTTATCTGATGGGCCCCAGGCCCAGCCCAATAACAGCTGGAAATAAATTGTTCAAATGTGGCGTTTTTTCATATTTGTAATATTATACGTGAGAGGAATGTTTTGGCTTGGACCGGGTCGTGTTGAGGTCAAGTCAAATTGTCCTTTTTTATTTGCTAAGGGATCCATTGGATATGTATGAGAGAGACTATTCGGCTAAATAATTTGACTTTAAAAGACTCTATAAATGATTATCTCTATATGAGAAAATATTATAGTAATTCAAAAACTATTTTTTTTTAATTTGTTATTGTATGAAATATATTTATGTTGGCAATTGACTGTGACAATCTGTAATTTTCTTTTTAGTAGGATCAAGGTTTATTGAGACGGTGAGGTAGACCCTCAAATGAAGACTATACGTATGTATTATATTATATTAATTACTTTGAATTATTAAGCGAGTGAAATAATACAATATTTGGGGGCCTTAGCCGGTGATCCGGGGCTATTTTCCTCTCGACCATGAGTTTTTATAATATTTTTTAATTTCTCTAGTAAAAAAATAATTTTTAAAATATTTAAATTAGAAATATTACTTAATTTATTAATTTGATAACAATCTATCACAATTAAATTCAAATGAATATAATATGATTGTTGAGTTTAACAAAATAACAATAAAAATAAATAAAAATAATATAAGATATAATGAAAAAGTACATATTATTCATATATGAGACGGTCAACTTCAAAGTCTTGCCAAGTCTTTGGCATGATGATAAGGTGATTCAGAAAAATCAATATTGAGTATAACAAGAGAGAGATAATCGTGATAATTTTGTTATTGATAATATTGAGAATGAAGAAACTTGTTAAAGTTTCAAGAATCCTTTACCAACTGCTTTACTTTTATTAAGGAATTTAGATAACAAGGGAGTCCTTTTCCGCAACAAAGGTTATATGAAAGATTATAAAAAAAAGGTTACAACTAACATGAGCTTTTTTCGACTAATAAACTATCGATAGTTGTTGGAAGTATTTATCGAGCAGTTAAAAGCTAATTATGTGTATTTATCAAATATATAAATGGAGTTGAATGAGAGTAAGTCATATATAATTAGGGGTGAGCAAATTTTGGGTTTCGACCGAAAAAGTCGAACTGACCGAAGTGATTCGTTTCGATTTTTTCGACTTCGTTTCGGTTTCGGTCATAGTTATTAAAAATTCAGTTATATCGGTTCGATTTCGGTTTCTCGGTTGCGAAAACCGTAAAAACCGAACTGACCGTTATATATATAAATAGATTAATTTATATTTTATGTTATTTATTTATAATAATATAATGCTCAGCCTTAACCCTTAAGTGACTTACCAGCGTGCCCGCAGCCCCCCAAACAATACAAAAGAAAATAGATCTCCAAATCCAAACCCTAATCTACCCGCCGACACCAACTCTCCATCAGTCTCCGACAGTCCGACTCTCCACCGCCCCCAACTCTCCATCAGTCCATCAGTCTCCGACTCTCCGTGGCCCCCAACGATCTCCCAGCGCCAAACCGCTACAGGAATAACTACAGCCGCGCAGCTCTCACAGACCCTGAAGTCGACGCATCTCCGAATTCCGGCGTACCTCATAATAACAATGGTAGATTTCTCGCAGACCCTGACACTTTGTTGAATTTTATGTACTATTATATAAAGTTATGTATTTCTTTTACTTGACAAATTTATAAGTTCATTAATTTATAAGTCCATTATCTCAATGTTTGGTTCTTGATTTGTAGTTCGAATGAAAATGGATACGATCTTATTTATTAATATTTTGATGAAATAATTGTGAACTTATTTGAGGGAATTACAACACCATTTTCTTTGTGACGGATGAGGGATTTGTGTCTGTTGTAAAGATGAGAGATTTTTTTGTGTCTATTTATAAATGTATATGAAGATGAGGGATTTTTTTTTTGTGACTGTTTATAATTGCAAATTTGCTGTTTTTGTCCCTCTAATATTATTCACATTTAAATTGCAGGTGTTAAGCCAACAAGACCAAGTTGGCGGGAGCCGCAATATGCCATCTGAACCAACAACATCAACCGATGGCCGATCACCATCTGAAGAACATACAGTTGAAGGAGGACATGCACCAACACCAGAACCAAAAAATCCAACAAATCGAGCGCCAACAAAAAAAAGATCCAGAGTATGGTCGCATTTTGACGAGGTCGTTGGTGCGGATAAAAAGAGGATTGCTGCTGTATGTAAAAAGTGTGGAACTCGGTATGTCAGCGACTCTAAAAGAAACGGTACATCATCTCTTTTTGCACATATTCAAGTTTGTAAGGGGGACGGTACTGAAACTCCTGAAACTGGGCAAACGTTACTAAACTTGCAGCAAAAAAAGGAGGGTGTTTCTGGGGTGGGTAGTAATGGTACATTAACTACTTGGAAATATGATTATGGTGAGATTAGAGAATCTATTGCGTATATGGTTATTGTTGATGAGTTGCCATTTAAGTTTGTGGAAGGGAGAGGGTTTAATAGGGTTATGAGTCGAGCCTGTCCTAAGTTTAAGATTTCTTCTAAGTGGTCGATTACACGAGATTGTTATGGGTTGTTTGTGAGTGAGAGGTCAAAATTGAAAGCATTTATGAAAAACAATTGCCAAAGAGTCAGTCTTACCACCGATACTTGGACCTCATTGCAAAAAGTTAATTGCATGTGCGTTACCGCTCACTTTATTGACAATGCTTGGAATCTTCACAAAAGAATCTTGAGTTTTGTTCCTGTCACTAGCCATAAGGGTGATTATATTAGTAAAGCACTTGAAACTTGTATTCTTGAGTGGGGGTTAAAGAATATTTTCACCATAACTGTTGATAATGCCTCTTCAAATGACACGGCTTTGGAATGGTTAAAAACAGAATGCTGAATTGGGGGGGTTGTATTGCGATGTGTAAATACCTTCACATGAGGTGTATTGCACATATTATTAATTTAATTATTACTGCAGGCTTGAAAGAACTAAAACCTTCTGTGAAGCGTATTAGAAAGGCGGTTAGATACATTAAAAATTCTCCTACAAGACTTAATAAATTTAAAGAGTGTGTGGAATGAGAATGGATAGAAAGTAGGAGCTTGTTGTGTCCAGATGTGAAAACAACGTGGAATTCTATCTATTTGATGTTAAGCACAGCTATTAAATTTGAGAGGGCATTTGTTAGGTATTAAATGAAGAAACATCCTTTGTTGTTGATTTAGGAGAAGCTAATGTTCCAACACTTGATGACTGGTCTTGTGCTCGAAAATTAACAGATTTGCTGAAGTATTTTTATGACATCACTATGCGAATTTTTGGTTCCTCGTATGTCACTTCAAACACTTTTTTTAGTGCGATTAGTGATTTGTGTTGTATTTTAAATGAATGGCAAAAGAGTGATGATCCATTAGTGAAAGATCTAGGTGTCTAGATGAAATCAAAATTTGACAAATATTGGGGAGAGTCGGAAAAAATGAATAAAATTATTTTCTGGGCAAATATTTTTGATCCAAGGGATAAGTATGAGTACTTGACTTAATCTTTACGTGAGATGCATGGGGTTGAAAAGGGTAATAGGATCCTTGAAAATGTGAAGTGTGAACTTGTCGAGTTATTCAAAGAGTATAAGAGTAAGTACCAACCGGAGAATGATACAAGTTCTAGTGCAAGTCTCTCAAGTTCTGGGGGTAGTGTGAGTGGTATTTCTGATTCCGAAAGTTTGTGTAGCCAACCTTCTTCATTTCTTAAATCCAAATATAGAAGACAAAAGTTAGCGAGTGGGGGTTATGCAACCAAGYAAACTGAGTTGYAAATGTACTTGATCGAGGATGTCGTAGAGGGGTCTGAAAATCTTGATGTGTTAAAGTGGTGGAAACTGAATTCTGAAAGGTTTCCGGTTCTTTCAAGAATGGCTCGCGATCTGTTTTATGTTCCTATTTCGACTGTTGCATCAGAGTCCACATTTAGCACCGGTGGGAGGGTACTTGATCGATTCAGGAGTTCTTCAACTCCAAAGATCGTTGAAGCTTTGGTTTGTGCACAAGATTGGCTTCGGGATGATGAATTTGATGCATATGTTGAAGAACAATTGGAAGATCTTGAAAATTTTGAGAAAGGTACTAATTATCAAGTTTATATGTTATTTTTATGTTTATATCTTAATGTATTTCAGAGTGTTATAACATATTGTTATGTTTATTTCAGATTTGCCAAATGTTGGAATTCGAAAAACATAGTTGGAGAAAGATAGTTGGTGACTGTGATGTTGATGATGTATTGCTGTTATAAAAGGAAGTGTACTGATTGCTGATATTGCTTGAAGAAAAAGAGTGTGCTTTTGTTGACTGAAGAAAGAAGACTTTGAGAAGTTTTTTATTTTATTTTTTATGCTGTTGTTCCCCAGTGAATTGAATTATTTATGTGTTTTGGACTATGTTTTGTTGGGTTTATTTTTATTTGAATTGGTTTGTTTGTGAGTTTTGGACTTGTTTAGTATTTTGGCAGGCTTGTTGGGCTGTGGACATATTTAGTATTTTGTGTAGTATTTCACAAGTTTGGGCTAAAAGAAAATAAAATCGGTTTGGCCGAAAACCGGCCGAAATATTTCGGTTCGGTCGATATTCGGTTTTGTATAAAACTTCGGTCGGTTCGGTTTCGGTTGCAAAACAATTTGGTTAATTTAGTTTTTCCAATTCGGTCGGTTCGGTCGACCGAACCGACCGTTGCACACCCCTATATATAATTAAGGTCACCCAAGTAATATAATAGCAAATAATTATCTTATTTTATGTTAGGTTTTGTATGGTTTCTGTACAAGTATTGTAGAATCCTACTCTCTGCTAATGATTGACATATTTATAATGTAACTATTTTATTTCGTATTTTTTTAATTGGATCATACGTAAATACATGAGGGAGTAACAGTGTAAATATAGGGCGTGAGGTGGATTGTGGGATTTATACGATGCACTAAGAACATCTTCAATTGTTAGTGAAAAGTCTAGCCACGTAGATAGTAAATTAATTCTTTCTCTCTCAATGGATAGTCTTCACATTGTGAATGGCTAATGACACAGACATCCTGAAAACTAATGTCTCAAGCATGGTGAATGAAAATATGAAGACAAATTCTATATTTATTAATCATTGGAGAAAAACATGTAGAAATAAATGTCAAATAAACCACATCATCTCAACATTCATTTATTTTTGATCCGCATCTTTATAATTACTAACCATTGAAAATGTTCTGAGTAATCGCCATATGGCGAGCATTATAAGTAGGGACATTATGCTAAATACTAATTTATGTTTTTTTTCTCTATTTTTACGAAGTGTTATTAGTTTTAGAATTATACGTATACCTTATTAGGAGATATTATATTATTTGATTCTTGTATTAATGTTTTATTATTTTCAGTATATTCTATATTATATTATTTGATTCTTGTATTAATTGTACCTTGTATAAATACCTCTTGTAACGTTAATGTTAATACAAGCCATTCTATTCTCACATGGTATCGAGCCTCTAAGGTTTCGTCATACTCTACAACCGGCGCCTACCCTCCTTTTTTTTTTCTCCCACGCCTYCATCTCTCTCTTTTTTTTTTTCAGATCTCACCTCCGCAGCGACATGGCCGCGATACCGGACGTGGTTTCAATCAACGCTTCTACGCAAATTCCATTAAAGCTTGATTCTACCAACTACACTTCCTGGAGGTTTCAATTCGAAACGCTGCTTGCCGACTATGAATTAACTGGTTACATCAATTGTACCCTGCCCTGCCCACCTCCATCCACCATAATCGGATCCACATCAACACCGAATCCGAGGTATTCGCTTTGGGTTCGCCAGGACAAGCTCCTCCTCTCGACAATCATTGGATCGCTCATGCCATCGCTAATCCCTTTCATTGCCACAGCCAAAACGTCTAAGACCGCGTGGGATATCCTGGACAACACGTATGGATGCCCCTCTCGTGGTAGGATCTTGACGCTCAAAAATCAGTTACAGAACCCGGTCAAGGTTAATCAAACCATCACCCAATTCTTACATGGCATCAAGGGCACGGTGGATGAACTCTCTCTACTAGGATCAACTATGGATTTGGAGGATATTGTTCTCAAAGTCCTCAATGGCCTCGACGATCAATATCGTGAGTTATCAAACGCCACTCAAGCTCGCGAAATGCCGGTGTCATTCGACGAACTTCATGAGAAGCTTTTAATGAAGCCCAATTTCTCGCTCGTCCTGCTGCGGTTAGTCCCCAGCCGCTCACTGCATTCATCGTTGGCCGCTTCCCGACGTCTGGTAACTCTGGTCGTGGCGGTCACAATTTCTCACGTGGCCGGGGAAAAGATTTCGGAGGTCGCCAATCCAACGCTCAAAGATTTCAAGCCGCCAATAGTTCATCTAACTCTAACCCTCGCCAGTACAAAGGACGGTGTCAACTCTGCGAGGAGCCAGGCCACTCAGCTAAATGGTGCTCCAACTTCAACTCTCAACCGTTTACTGCACATGGAGTTTCAACTCACCCCACATCCTGCCCAACCACAGTACCACCGTGTGCCCATACCGCTGCTCACTCACTGGCCTCCGCTTCTGAAGATTGGATTCTTGACTCCGGCTCATCACTTCACATCACTACTGACCTCGCAAATCTCTCACTTCATTCTCCATATACGGGATAGGATGATGTCATCATTGGTAACAGTTCGGGTTTATATATTACTCATGTTGGCACTTTACGTACTACGTCGCCTTTTAATTTTGCTAATACTCTTTGTGTTCCGTCGATGAGTAAAACCCTTATATCTGTTGCTCAATTATGTCGTAGTAATGATATTGATGTTGTATTTCATGCTTCTGGATTTCAGGTGAAGGATCGTCGCACGGGGGCCATCATCCTTAGCGGCCTCAGTAAAGATAGGATATACCACTGGCCTCGCACCTCGAGATCTGTACCTTCTGCCCTCACGGCATCATCTAAAGTGTCTTTCCTGTGGCATCTACGCCTTGGTCACCCATCATCTCATGTGTTACGTCACTTAGCTACCTCGTCTAATCTGTTTCTAGATCTTTTTCAACCGACACTTGTATTTCGTGCAAGGTGAATAAAAGTCACAAACTACCGTTCAAAGATTCTAGTTTGTCGTCTACTTATCCATTGGAGTTAATTTTTTATGATGTTTGGACATCTCCTATTTCATCGAATGATGGTTTTAAATATTATGTTATCTTTGTTGATCATTTTACTAAGTATGTTTGGTTTTATCCTTTATATCGCAAGTCGGACGTGTTGATGACGTTCACTCAGTTTAAAGCTTTGGTTGAAAATTATTTTGCGCGTCCAATTATCTTCTTTTACTCGGACAATGGAGGTGAGTTTCTTGCCCTTCGTCTAATTCTTGCTGCTAGTGGCATCACACACCTCACCTCTCCACCTCATAATCCTGAGCACAATGGGTATGTCGAACGTCGACATCGACATATAGTTGAAACTGGCTTAACTCTTCTCCGTCAAGCCTCTATACCGCTCACCTTTTGTCCGTTTGGTTTTACTACGGCCGTTTATCTTATAAATCGTATGCCCAAGTCTAACCTCTCTATGTCCTCTTCGTTTGAGCGTCTATTTAGTCGTCCACCTAATCTTGCCAAACTCTGTGTCTTTGGGTGTTTTTGTTTTCCCTGGCTCCGTCCTTACTCTAATCACAAGCTCGATAATCGGTCTTGGACTTGTGTATTCCTTGGTTACTCGCAAACTCAAAGTGCCTACCTATGTTATGATCCGTCCTCGTCTAACGTGTTTATATCTCGCCATGTTGAGTTTGATGAGTCTGTCTTCCCTTTTTCGAGTATTCTGAATAGCTCTGATGATCCTTCCTCATCTACTCAATCGTCCGATCGGATCAGGGTGGAAATCCGGCCGGATAAAACTTATTGCCCTCCCATCCGATCGGATAACAGGTCCATCCGACCGGATAAAACCTCCTATCGACCCATCCGATCGGATTCTTCTCAGCCTCTACCCCTTCCGGTGCTTGTAGTTCCCCATCTACTACGGCCGCTCCCCTGGACGACGTTCCTTCACTGATTGCTGTGTCACCATCTTCGCCGCCTCACTCAACGCCTGTAACTGAAAATCCACCTCCGCCCCTGGTGGCCCCTCATCCAATGCGCACTTGGTCAAATAATCAGATTCACAAACCCAATACTCGGTATGCTCTTGAAGCCTCTATTTCCTTATCTGATGTTGAACCCTCTAATATCACTTAGGCTCTCAAAGATCCGCGTTGGAGATCAACCATGTCGACCGAAATTGATGCACTCTTACGTAATAATACTTGGGATCTTGTGCCGCTTGATTCATCTCTTAATGTAGTTGGTTGTAAGTGGGTGTTTTATGTGAAACATAACCCAGATGGATCTCTGGACCGTTTAAAGCTCGTCTTGTGTCTAAGGGTTTTCACCAAAGTCCTGGTGTTGACTTCTTCGATACATTTAGTCCAGTTGTTAAACCGACTATTGTTCGCCTTGTTCTCAATTTTGCCTTATCTCGGGGATGGTTACTTCGTCAACTCGATGTCAATAATGTTTTTCTTCAGGGCCGTCTTAAGGAAGAAGTTTACATGGCATAGCCGCCTCGTTTTGTTGATGTCAAGCACCCAGGTTATGTATGCAAACTTAATCGTGCCATCTATAGTCTCAAGCAGGCACCTCGTGCCTGGTATGTAAAGCTTAAAAGGTTCTTAGTTGACATGGGATAAGTCAACTCGCGGTCGGATACGTCTCTATTTGTTTTTCGTCACTCGGGTATTACATCCTACTTTCTTGTCTACGTGGATGATTTGATTCTCACGGGCAGCGATTCAGCCTTTCTAAATCATGTTGTTGATGCACTTGCTACTCGTTTTTCGATTAAAGAATTGGGCGCTCTCTCCTATTTTCTTGGCATTGAAGTCCTGTCTGACTCACACGGTTGTATTTTATCTCAACGAAAGTATATCACTGATCTCCTAGCACGACATGGTATGCTTGATGCGAAACCGGTTCCTACACCGCTTGCACCAACCACACGCCTTCGATTGGTCGACGGCTCTGGGTTAGCTGATTCTACACGGTATCGGAAAGTTGTTGGCGCTTTACAATATCTTCTAATTACTCGTCCAGATATTGCGTTTGCGGTCAATAAACTTTTACAATTCATGCACTCTCCTACTATTATTCATTGGGGGGCAGTGAAGACTTCTTCGGTAACGTTAATGTTAATACAAGTTGTTGTAACGTTAATGTTACACATACCTATCTTTTCTTTTTAGTTCTACTTTATTCTTCACTTATTTGTAAACAGTTTTCGTAATGGGTAAAAGATCGTGTCTGCGTCTTACATAATATATAAATTGCCCACCTTATTGTTAAAATAACAACGTGAACAGTTTTTGTTGAGAAATTTATTCTTGACAATAATTCATATTTTGTTATTTGCCTTTCTTGGGCACAAAATAAGTTAGGAAACTAGATTTAGGACAATATTATGTTTCCTAATTTATGCACAAGACTTTAATTATTTCTAAATTGTGTTTAGAATTTGTTTTTAGGATTTTACCAAGTTTAGGATTCTAGGTTGTCTATTTAAGGCACAAGAACTCCTAATACTTGCACGGATTTTTGGAGAGATCAAGAAGCACGGAATTCTTGAGAGAAGGACGTACGATGCAAGACGCAAAGAAGAAGAACGCGAAGAAGTGATATCTACTTGGAGCCAAAGTTCGTGATAAACAAGATCTTTGAAGTTGCGTAACCGACAAAGAAGATCTTGTCATTCCGACAACAAGTATTAAGTATCAAATTTCTTAATATTTAGTTTTCATATATTACTTTATATTGTGTATTGAACTTAAAAAGAAAGTAATATAGTTTTCGGGTTTGTACACCCAAGTTCACAAGTATTTTTACTTGTGAACTGAATTTGTTTAATCGTGTTCTCGTGTTTTAATTTCCGCTGCATAAATTTAATTTACTTTGGTCGATATTGTTAATTGATGTTGATAACATTGATTAATAATATCGTGAATTTGAGAATTATTCTTATATTCATAGACCTTTTAATTTTACAGTTTTCTTGTATATCTGAAAGATGTAGACAATTTTCTTTTTATGTGTGTGCGCGTGTATATATCTGAAATTAATTTTTTGCGGTTTGTAGTTTTACAAAAAAGAATTAAAATCTACATCATCGTACTTTTTAAATTTAGATCAAATATGAGTATTTTTATGTTTTTTCCTTGTAAAAACCATATGTATGCCTGCCAAATGCTTAGTTATTGGCAGGTGATTAAAACCATATGTTCGTGTAGGCGAGTTTTTATATATTTTATAAGTTAAAGTCCAATCAATTTATACTCAACTTGAAATCCCAACACTTAGGTCCAAACATTAAAGCTTTCAAATCAGGTTGGATTAATTCACAACCCAAGAAACAAAACTACAATGGCTCTCTTCATAAATCACACTTGAATGCTTCTATGGTCGGTTGCCTATTCATTTTCTTGGCTTTTTTTTTCTTTTTTTTTTTTTTTTTGTGTGTGTGTGTGTGTGTATGTATGCTTCCAAGTGTTCAGAAATAATGTTTCGTTTATTAATAGGATTATTCGGAAAACTGAGGGAAGAAAATTGAGATACTTATGGTTAAAAATTCTAAACCTTGATGAAAACATTTGCAAATGGTGACTTGGTGTGCGGATACCACCAAATTAATAGCCCTATAGCATATTATAATCATACGTGTATTATCAGATAAATATAAAAAAATATTATTGAAAATTACAGAATTTTATATTTAAAATAAAAAAAAGTCAAAGAATTCTTAACCCCTATCTTGTACATGTATAAATTATTTATGAATTATTATAGTTATTAAATAATTTTAATGTTTAAATTAAATTAGTTAATAATTTTGGAAAATTCTACGGTCATACATACAAATATATATACACAATATTCAGGTTGATATGATATTTTAATTGAAGATTTTAATTCTCAATTTTCTTTTACCTAAAAATTTTTTATTTGTCCATTGAATTTACATATATAAAAAAAAAATTGTATTTCGCAGGCGTAATTTGCCCAAGAGCAATAGTCGGTTTTTAAAAATTAAATAGATCTTCGAGAGAAATATTCGTAAATTATCCAAAAGCAATAGTTGAGATTCTGAATAGATCAATGGGTACAATTTTTTTTCATTGAAATTTACTACCAAATGTAATAGAATGTGCCAAATAATTATCTTTTCTATGTACATGACACTGCTTGGACAGATACGAAAAAGTTAGAAGCCATAATTTGTGGGAATATTTATGTATCATGACAAATTTCAGGCATTCTTTTACTCAAATTACACATTTTTTACTTCACTGGGTTGAGTATAGAGTTTGAAAATCATTGTTACTGAAGAATACAGATCTCTTAATCTAAAAAATCTAAAATTGATCTAATGGTTGTAAATGCACTCCACTAAGTGAGTAATGGTACTGTGAAAGTATCGTAAAAGTCTCAATAATTTTATATACGTATTTAGAAAAATTCAAAAGATGTCACATTTTCAACCTTTGTCTAATATCTATTAATTAACTGTTATTATAAAAAAAATTATATTTTAACACTTAGATTAAATTTATTAATAATTATTAGTTACATACTTTCAAATATTTAAAAGATGTCATACTCTCAACTTGTGTCGCTTTGTACTGCTGTCTAATCCATATTATTAATTATTATTAGATAATTTTATATTCTTATATTTAAATTGAGTTCATTACTAATATTCAATTACATACTTAAATTATTGCAAATAACTCATAATTTACACGCATAAAGTATTTGAAATTGTAAAAATAAAATTATTTTTGTTTTTATTATAAATACAACTATTTAGTTATTTTATAATTTATTTCGTATGTATCTTTTCTTTTAATTAAATAACTAATTTATATTTTTTTTACTAATTATATATGACTTGTTTATTTTTTTATATTAAGTATTTTAAAAAAAATATTTATTTAAATAAAAGAAAAATATTGAATTGGACAACATATAATAAATAAAAAATAATCCTTGTATTTAAGTAATAAATTACCCGATTATGGATCTTCAGTCGCTGTTTTTGTTGCGTGCTTCTTATTCGTGCAATTTTTGGTCAATCAAGTGTTGTTTTATGTGGTCGAAATAACAATCTAACTTTCAAGCATTAATTAGGTTCAATAGTTGAAATCGAACATATAAATTAATTCAGAAGTTGTCCAAAAAGTTATGAATTTAAAAAACAAGAATACAATACTATTAAATAGAAAGAACAAGTTTGCAAGAAGAAGAAGAAGGCATTTTGTCCGAATAACCAAAAGAGGAAAAACATCTTACTTCTTACAATCTTTGGGAAGTTTAAGTTTACACTTTTTGGGCAGCGCCAAAGCATTCTTAGGGTCAACTCCAAATTTGGTGAACTCAGATTTGTATTTACACAAGCAACGCAGGTTGGTCTTGCGCACCACGGAGCAGCATTTATTGGTCGGCCGAGGCGGCGACTTACCGGTTATAGCCGGCAAGCACTCCGCCAGCTCAGCAACTTTGACGTTGCAGATGGTTGACGGGGCCGTGGCCATGTCGCCGTTAACCGCCGCGATAATGATCACCGCCAACATCAACATCAGCACGAGTGTGTTAGTAGGTTGTTTAGCCATTTTATTTGATCAATTGTTGTTCATTTCATCAGTAGTAATACTGTTGGTTATTTATAATGTGGAGGGAGGGATGATTAGGAATCATGTGAACAAGCCAACTCGCAGTTAATTAGTGTTAATTAGATCGTAAATGTAGCTTTGTAGGATGAGTTTAAACTTTGAGCAGCCTTTTTGTATATATAAATTAGGAGTTGTTCGAGACCGTGATGTTGAGAGAATATTTTCAGGTGAGGCCACGTGCAAATATTATTATTTAATATTTATATATAATTATTATTACTTACTATATACTGGTACTGTGCACTCGATACAAAACACACGCACACATATATATGTGTGTGTATGTGTTTGTACGATTGATCGTACATATATTACGTGT
Organism: Phtheirospermum japonicum; assembly: GCA_014905375.1. Classification (NCBI taxonomy): domain Eukaryota; kingdom Viridiplantae; phylum Streptophyta; class Magnoliopsida; order Lamiales; family Orobanchaceae; genus Phtheirospermum; species Phtheirospermum japonicum. The sequence continues at coordinate 342,266 of BMAC01000644.1, read as the reverse complement.
TCATCTATAATTTGAAAATATGTACATTATTAATTGATATTTATTATTATATTGAAAATGATTAAGATATATACATCAATGAGAATGGAGATTGATAAGATGAACTTATCACAATGAAAGATGAAAATTTATGAAAATAGATAAAAACATTTTTACGGTCACGATGATGAAATTTTGTCACTACAAATATAAAATATTATTTTGAGTTTATCATATTGAAAATATTTTTTTCTAGTCTATTGTATAGTACAACGTATATTGAATTGTACATAATATTTTGCTTTGTTACATATGTTTTGAGTTGGTATATATTTTGTTTCACTAACAGTACAATTTGATTTTTGAGTTATGCTAGGTACTTTTTAGTTGCTTGTTTGTATGTTCGCAATTTTGGAACCGTATTACATAATATAGCTGATATATTATGATACTATTTTATACAATATAATAAAAGAATATTTCATCAAAACAATTGGACCAACTCAATTGAACGTATTTCTTCACCGGTCCATTTTTAAGAAACTTGGTTATTATACCATACCATGGACCCACTAGCCCACAGCAATATGTACCCAAATCTTTCGAACACAAAATTTGACTCGGCCGATAGCTCAGCCCTCTACCTAGTTTACATTAAAGTTCTCCGGTTGAACACAAAATGATCACCGATTAACTCAAAAACTTATCAGTTTCAGTTAAAAGTTTGTAATTTTGCCACGCAAGTTCATGTGGGCGCAATTACATGCGATAGCAATGTTTTAAAAATTGCATTGGTGAATTCTCCACACCAGTTCACAGCTTAACCGGTCTTATCGGTTCAACCGTCAATCTAATAGGGTATTAATAAAAATATATATATTCTTAATTATATGAAATACTATGTAATGTATTAATATAAATATTGATTTGATATGTATCTGAATAATTTGATTTGTTATATAAATATGCCTAAATTATATATTCTCTCATGTAACATATATATTGCAATTAATTATTATAAGATATTTCATTAGTAATCTTATAACTAATTAAAACTGATGAATGTGGGAACAACGAATTTAAATCATCGTGTAATAGTATTCTCCGGTTCAATTGAGCTCCCGGTCTGATTTGTTTTATACAAAGCATATCAAGAAATTATTTTCTTTAAAAAAATTAAAACTGATGAATGTGGGAACAACGAAAAATCACTATATAAGATGTCCATTTAATTCAAGAGCCTGAAAATAGAAAAAGAAAAACAAAGACCAAGAACTAAAACCTTTTTCGTTTTTTTTGGCGACTAAATAAGAGCTGTAATTTTATTGAACAGTCAAATCAAGAATGCGTACACACAAATATAAACATAAAAAATGTACTATCAAACTAGACAAACGGTAAACAAACGGTAAAATAAAATTTGTATACAACCCATTTTTTAATTTTATTTTTAAAAGCAAAAGAAATTAGAAAGACATTAGCAGAGGCATACACACTTATGTTGCAGTTATATTGACATAAAAGTTAACGTTTGATCATCCTACATAACACCAACCAAAATAGTAGAGTATAGGTTATAACTCTTATAAACCTGTTATATCCTAATATCAGCATATTACAATATGTTGTACAGTCCCAACCCAACACATAAATGGTTCAAAAATGCAAGAACCGAAGACTCCAGTAAGTATAGCTGGCCACAAAAATGAATTTGCAGTTAGCCAACAGAGAGAGCATTTTATCCATAAATAAGACCTACTTCATCACTTCCTAGCACCAAAGTCATAAACCTAAACGACTGAAAACAGAACCTTCTCCAGATGGCGTCAGAACACATTAAGTTAGCATTAACATCATATATCTGCCAAAAAATAAAAATACAACAAATAAAGGGAAGGAAATGTGAAAACTTGGGACATCGACTACTAGGCCGTCTTTGATGTTTCACAGATTAATTTAGAGTATTATATTCATAATTAAACAATGAAAGCTTAAAAAAAAAATTATTAATACCTTCCAGTTACCAGTCAGAGTGTCAGCTAAGATTTCTTGAATAAGTGGCGTTGTGCCAACATCTCAGGTATTCCTAATGCTGAAATGCTTTCACACCCAAGAAGCTCTTGTAATTTTGCATCACATAAGATGACCGTCGAATTTGAAGGATCCTAGGAAATAAGAACAGAGACAGCCACTTTGAAGCATAATACGGAAAACTACTTCGTAATCAAAGTGTAACAAAAAGGAAGGCAAGTGGTTTTACGGGTATATTACGCGATTCTATGAGACTCATTGGATACCCTTGGGCCCACTAGTAACTTTAAAATTAAATTGGATTCAAAGGTGGAAAATCACAAATTTGAAACTAATAAAAGTTAATTGGTATATACCATGAAGTAAAGTAATCGATATATAATTCTGAGTATTTCTAATTTTAGCCAATAACAAAATTATAATGAAGGAAAAAAAGAAGATATTTTCTTATGATAAATTTAAAAAATAATAAAATTACTATGTACTTTTATTGATTCTGGAGTTACAATCTTTTAATTTACTTTAATCTTAGTGTTATTAAATAAATTAAAAGTAAAATCTTAAATAAAATGTCAAAATATCATTAAAAGATGGTTTAAGGGTCAATTTGCACCAAAATGCAAACGTTAAGGGTGTTTTTGCACCCAAAAAAAAAAAGACCAGGGGCTTATTTGCACCTGGATGCAAATTTAAAATACTGAACTTGAATGAAAAGATACTTTGTGTCACTATTCTAGCCGATTCTCAGAAAAAGTCCACAGTGGCTTCTAAACAATGAATAACTCTTGATAAATTTCAAGATACAGCGGGAAATGGAAAAAAAAAAAAAAATCACTTGGTCCCATACCTCCAGTTGGTGAATTTTTATATACTCCCACATCTGTCTTAAGACCTCTGCTTGAGACATCTCCCTCTCCTCAGTTCCAAAGAAACCAGCAAGTGCGTCAGATATTATCACAATTGGAACAGGGTCATCACTTTGACTTACAGTTTCAATGTCAACCTTTGGTTTCTTAGTAGCTTGAGCTGTCTGCTCTACAAGGGGAAAAACCATAATTGATAATATTAATATATGCAGGATGTGAAGAGGCGAAACGAGAACACAAAAGTAAATTTTGACAGTTAAATCCATACTTGTGGGCTCAAGCGTAATTATATGTTTAGCTAGCAACTTATTCATCTTGAACATGTCGGTGCAATCAGTCTCAAATACCAAACGGAGCTCGTCATTGCAAATTATCTTCCTTTTATTGTTTGGGTCTTGAAGATTGTTTTTCCTTATGTAAGCCCACAACTGTTTCACAATCTGCAATGAGCACTTGTTTTAGGAAAAACATAGTTCAGGAAAAAAGAAACGCAAGAAAACAAAGAGGAAAAAGATTCTCAAACCTCAGTCCTTGGCAAGGTTGGCTGGCCCACAATGGTTTGAAGCTCAGGAGACACACCACATAGTTTATTAAGCCCTCCCGGGCCACCTCTTCTTTTTTTCCCTGTTGGGGCACTGCAAAAGGTGGTTAGCACATCAAGTCAAAAGGCTATAGCAATTATGTTAGAAGAACCTATGTCTCAATTGCATGGCTAGTGTCTCAATTGCATGGCTCAAATAACATTTGGAATGGTCCAAAAACAAACCAATTACCCAAAGATACCAATACTCAATGGATACACACAGCTAGAAAATACAAGTTTTGCATCACGCTTAACGATATGAATTAGGGATTATCCTTTTACAATATCAGATGTGCATGCAATAAGAGAATATAAATGGAAAGATTCATTTATTTACCCTTACCCCCTTTACTTTATTTCTGTCTTCATCCTATACACAAAGTCGCAACATTGAAATAAAACATCCAACAGTTCACAATTTGCCATGAAAAAAGTTCTGATACATCTGGAATTCCGAAACCAAGCCTAGGAATTTTTGACGAACAGGATTGAATATCATTACTCTTTCGACCCAAGAAAGGGAATTTTCTACACCCCTCATCTTGGGTCGAAGACTAGTAAGACAAAAAATGGCCCATATAATTATTTGTTCCCCACATTTATAGTTCGTTCGAGTATTTTGGCCCTCGTGCATAAACCAATTGGGAAGTAGATTGATTCTGATCACTTATTGATTCGTCTGGTATCTAAATATATACTGAAAGTTAATTTGTTGTTCAATTCCATCAAACAACATCCTATAAAGGTGAACACTTTTGCAGAGGTAATTCCATTTTGATATCAAAAGGTTCTACAGTTCCGGTCAAAGTTGGTGATGATGCTAAGTTACTCCATGTTTTAACAAAACCAATTATCAAATATAATTCATGAATGAAATGTACTACTGTGAAGTTTTAGCAGGCAAGGTAGATTGGGAAGAAACAAAGTATAACTATCACGTTCATCTTGCACCATCACTCTGAAAAAGGACAGATCAACACCTTGATCCTTAAAAAAGATGATCCAGCGTTACCCTCTGACCTCTGTGCTGTTAATATCCAACGAATGGGAAGGATAATCAAGAATGACTATCAAGATATATTACATTATTCCTGCTAAAATTAATAGTTGAACTAAGAGAACTCTTCAAATAGTAGAAATACCCACTTGATGAACTGTTGAAGATTCCATTTCCACAGATTTGTTTGTTTAATAAAAAATTTAAAAAAAAATGATTTTGCGGCTCTAGTATACAACATGTTTCATTAACAAAACCAACTAACATTGTGCTACACGTAATTGACACTGCAGAGAAATGAACTTGAAAGCATCTAGGACGTGAATCTCTAGAAAGAAAAAGAACAAGTGGAAAGCCCTAAGTTGATGAGAAATTGGAGGGGACGGAGTGTTTCAAGAGTCACAGAACACCCTGAATTTCCGCACCAACCAAACAATCCCCAATATTTATTATTATTATTTTTTAATTCACAGAATAGAAACCTACCTCTCTTTAGCAGAGACGCTGGCAACGGCAACACTAGGGCTGTTCGCCACCAACGGCGGCGGCGGAGGCTGCGACGACTGCGTCTGGATCGGCAGCGACGGGCGGAAGCCGTAACCCTCCGAGTGCTGGTGCGCGGTGAAGTTTGGGGGTAAATGCGGGGGAGGAGCGGGATAGAAATTGGGGTTTTGGTGGAGGGCAAACTGGTCCTTCTGCTGCTGAGGGTGGTGGTGGTGGGGGTGGGGCATGAAATTCTGTGGCTGGGACTGGAGGAGGATGAAATGGTGGATCTGGGTGCGAATGAAGTCAATTTTGTGGCTCAAATCGACGCCCAATTTCGACTCGAGCTGCTGAACGACGCCGTTCAGGGAGGTGAACGGGATCGCGTCGCGGAGGAGAGAACCCAGGGCCTCCGCGACTTGCTGCTCCGTCACCGCCATCCCCGCCGGCGGCGGCGCTGCTGGACCTCTCTCACTCATTTAATTCACCAAATTTGCGACGCGATACCACTGATGGCGAAGCTAAAACAAACTCTCTCTCTCTCTTTCTCTTTCTCTCTCTATCTGCGCGCTCGTTCTCTCTCTACGCTTTTGCTTTTGATTACGTGCGCTGTTATTTCCATCTCTATCTTCAGTAATATCTTCTCTTTCACGGATAAGGTGGGAATGACAAAACTGCCCCTTCACTAGGGTTTGGGCCCACTGGCGTGGCTTGTGAGAGCCAATGTGATTTCGACACGTATGGGGATTAGTCTGGTTTTGACTTTAAGTGAGAGTGACAGATTAATAACATGGATAGTTTATGATAGTTTGAGAATAAATACCTACGATTGGTATCAATGGATATGGCTAATGCATCATGAATGTGTGGTTGAATTTTATTATTATAATGACTATTATTATTTAGAATTATTAGTCCATAAGATACTTGGTACTAACTTTTGTAATTAATAGTCTTTTGACATTTTGATTATGTGACTAAATTTTTTGAATTGAATTCGAGAAATTATGTATGTCATGCAGTATTATGAGACTACATCCGATTGGTTGAATTTTCGTAATCGGGGCACAGAATTAGATTATACGTCTGCCATAATAATATGAAGATGTACTGCTTGTCCGATATTTTAATAAAAAATAGCATATGGGACAATTGTCAAATAGATTGGAAAAATACATTTGTCAAATATTTTAATTAATTTTATAAATTGTTAAATAGTATATTTTTGAGAATTCCATACTTTATATTCAAAAGGTAGGAAAAATTAATTTATGACTCAATATATTATTATTATTTAATTTTGATTTATTTTTATTAATTCTTTTATAGTAAGAGTACTATGATATTTATATCAAATTTTTTTTTTGACAAATTGAGAAATAGTTGACTTAAAATTAAATATAAGAGTGATTGATAAACGGACATTCATTGAAGGAACCGTATACATTAACTCAAATTTTGCAATGACGTATTATAAATATTCTCACTAACTATATTATTTTACAACTTTATCTATCATAGATCCCCTTCAAAATTAAGGGTGGAGCTAGAAAAGAAGAAGGATAAGAAGAAAAAGACAATTAGAACAAGATTCTGAAAATAATATGTGGTTTCTTTTCTATCGTTAAAAATGATTTGAGAATTTTTTGATTTTCAGTAAAAAACAAATATAATTTAGTAATTTATCTTAAATTTATATGGAAAATGAAAAAGATTTGTTTGCAATTTCATTTTCTGACATATATTTTGTATGATTACAATATATTTTTATATAATTTTGTATGATTATGATGAAAATCTATTTGGATTTTATTTTTCACAAAACAAAGTGAAAATGACTTGATTTTTTATAAGAGCTCAATAAACAAACATATATAAGTATATAACTGTATAAGTGTCAATAATTTGTATTAATTCTTTATGAGAAAGAAAAAATAGTGTCATATTGTGAAGCGTGGGTACTTGTTTTGATTAAGGAAAATGAGGTTTATTTATATTCTCTTCTTCCACTTCACGGATAAAAAAGATGATTAATAATATAATTATAGATATGAAATGATCATAATATATTTATATATAAAATAATTAAAAGTATAAAAATAATAAAAATAGAGGTAATATTAATAATTTTTAGTGTAAAAATAAAAAGTATCAATAAATCTTTATTTTTAATTTTTTGAAAATATATATATTATAAATATTTTTAAACTATGACGGATAAAACGAGAGGAGGGAGTAACTTATTTTCGAGGCTCTAAGTCCAAACGTTTGGAGATATTAGTTAATATTTAATGACTTGGGTTCTAGTGGTGCAGAAACATATTCATAGATAGTACGACCTTATATGATTAATCAGCTCATTCTATTTATTTGAAGTGTTCAGAATGTTCGACGTTGATTAATACCGTTGATCTTGTACGATTTGGCCGTTCATAAATGTCCAATTATGAACAGATGGAATACTAATATAAGACCCTTTGTTAAAGCGGATTTAAATAAAAAAATATTAACTTCAATCAACCCACTTAACTCTAACTTTTAGTCTTCCGCTAATACGTGTCCAATTTCAAAACAAGACCTCGTTTATTATTATTGTAAGAATATTTTATAATGATATGTTTTTCTTTCATTTTTGTTTTTCCAGAATATATATAGGTTTGTTGTTGGTCAATTGTACTAAAAAAAAGGCAGTACAAGTGTGAAGCTAGAATGATCCACATTTATCATTGGCAAATCTACAAATTCTCAAGAAGGAGTAAAAGACCGCATATTTAGGCCCACATTTCGCCCATTTCCCTTTTACTACTGGCCCATCATTTTTTCACCACCTAAACATTTTTAATTGTGACCTTTTTATTAGCTACATGGTTGATTTTTCTCTGGTTTTCCAGGCAGAGTCTCAAATTTCCCAGCTTTTCTGGTATGGCTACAATTACTATTAGTGTTGTTATTATTGGCTTCAGTTATATTTCTTTATTTTGTTTTTAATATTTTCTTTGGATGTGTGTATGAATGTAGGATTCTGGGGGATATTGAGCTGTAGTAAGATATTGAACGTACAAGTTCACAAAAAAAAGGAAAAAGAAAACAAAATGGGTTTGGATGGAAATGATAAAGATGTGGAGAATTCAGACTGTGAATCGAACAGGAATAGTAGTGCGACGGCTCATGATCCTGACATGGCCTCTGATTCAGAAGGAAGGATAAGTCGGCAGCCCAGTCAATATGCTACTGAGGATGAAGAGGATTTGAACATTCAGCTGGGCCCTAAGATGACCATCAAGGAACATCTTGAGAAAGATAAGGTTCAATCAATCTATCTATCTATCTATATCTGTGTGTGATTATCCCTTATGAGCTAATTTGAACCTATAATAAGTTGACAATTTTTTATTGGTACGGTGGGTAAAGTGCAAAAAATATATATATTGATTCGTCATTAATTGTCTAATTATGTAATTTGATTATTAATCACTGAGTTTTAGGATGATGAGAGCTTGAGGAGGTGGAAGGAACAACTCCTGGGAGGTGTGGATGCTGCTGCTGTTGAAGGTACGTATTATATTTCAATACACAATTATTAACACTATATTATTATAATGCATATTCATGTAACATGTGGGACAAAAATTGCAATTCGTCCGACTTTCAAATGTCAATATGGATGTACTAAAAAGATTGCAATTAGTGTAATATTATGTATGTTTTTTGTTTTTTTTTGGGTTAAAATTTTTAGAGGATCAAGAACCAGATGTGAAGATTTTGAGCCTCACGATCATATCCCCGGAAAGACCGGATATGGTGCTTCCAATACCGGAGAATGGGAACCCGAAAGGACTGTGGTTTACACTGAAAGAAGGCAGTCGTTATCGGCTTAGATTTTCGGTTAAGGTTAGCAATGACATTGTTTGTGGCCTCAAGTACACTAACACTGTCTGGAAAACTGGAATCAAAGGTATCATTCATTTTTATTTTTTGTTATATTTAATTTTTTTGAAATATTGTGTGTACCTTTAGAAATAATTATATTTTAGAGTTATATTGATCGATTTTTGTTCTTTTTGATTTTTTTTTTTCAAATGTATGTTACAGTTGATAGTTCAAAACAAATGCTGGGCACGTTTAGTCCTCAGGCGGAGCCATATACACATGTAATGGACGAAGAGACTACTCCATCTGGGATTTTTGCTAGAGGATCTTATACAGCAAAATCAAAGGTTTTTAAATTTGTTTTAGTTTTGAGTTTATTTATCAAGTTTTTTTGGTTGAATTTTGGTGAAATTATACAACAGTAAGAGTGAATGCATGGAGTTAGGATAATAGAGTGGTTTGGGATAATTAATTAAAATAATATAAATAGATAGCTTATATAGATATAGAATTGTAACCTAATTAAGAATTTGCAGTTTCTTAATGAATGTTCATTTGTTAATTAGAAAATAAACAGATGTGTTTAGATGTTATTCTAGAATATCTAACGTTGCGAGATTGATGATTAATTTTATTATTATTATTATTATTATTATTATTATTATTATTATTGTGTATGCAGTTCGTTGATGATGACAACAAGTGCTACCTGGAGATCAATTACACTTTTGACATCCAGAAGGATTGGCCCAAATAAAGCTGAGAATTTGCAGTTTCAAACATTCTGCAAATGGAATGATGTGATCAATAATAAAACCTCACACCAAACACATATTTACTTGCTGGCGACGTTTTAATTAGTCCTTTACCTATTTGCTATCTATTTTTATATGTACGCGTGTTTTTGTTGGTTAGTTGTTATTCTAGTTACATATACGATGAAACAATTACAATCATATATATATATATATATATATGATTGTTTAAGTTTGTAGTTTGAGTACTAAGGAAATTTAGTTCGAGCGTAGATTTTCCAGTTGGAAAAAGGAGTTCAAATTTAGAAATTCTGGAATTTGGTGAATTGCAAGAGTTCGGATATATGTAAAGACATTATTTATAAGTTTCACTTGGGGTAGTCCCAAATATTGTTTTGTACTTCATAATCATACTATACATGTTACATTTTTAATTTGCTTTGTATATAAGCTTAAGCCTAATTATACTTGATGATGTCAATTGTTACCCCACTTAGACCTCAATATTATCGGATAAAATGCTTGTCATCCAACTATGTTGGGAGCACTACTATTACTATTATTTAGACATTACATTTTTTTCCCCAAAACATTAGCGAATTTTATGAACTCAACGAACGAATATTACAACCAAAGACTAACTGACATACGCCAAACTTAGAAACTAGCTCATTTTCTAGCACATCTCAACTAATTGGCGCTAGTTTCCAAAAATCTACCCTCGGGTGGGATACAATTTCCAACCCCAATTCATCCTTTTGTGATTTGACATTAATGCCCTTGAGATATAAATAACTTTTACCCACTTTCCAGTAGCTTCATCAACAACGCAAGAATTCGGATAGTTTGGAATGGAACCCTGCTTCTTTTGAAACATGGTTTTATCATTGTAAATATATTGTATTCGTTGTTGTGTGTACAGAATTACAAATCCTCTTTTTATAAGGTTAGAAATGATTTGTACAAGAAAAAAAAGAATAATCAGTAAGCTAACTCAAGGGATCTTGATTGATTTTCTTTGTGTGATATGATCTCCGATACTTAATTTGTTTTGGTTAAATTGATTCTTCTTTCCTTTTTTCCAACACTCCCCCTCAAGTTAAGTGATATGATCTCCGATACTTAACTTGCCGAGATTTCTGCAAAACCTTTGGAGTTTATGGCTTTGGTCAAGATGTCAGCGAGTTGGTCTTCAGATCGTACAAATGGTAGTGCCACGATTCCACCCCCAATCTTCTCTTTGATAAAGTGTCTATCGACCTCGACGTGTTTCGTTCTGTCATGTTGCACTGAATTCTGAGAGATACTGATGACTGCCTTATTGTCACAAAATACTTGGCATGTCTTTGCTCAATGGAGATCTAATTCCATCAATAATTTCCTTAACCAAAGAATCTCTATTAAGCCACTTTTGAAACACTTGATTTACCTATCATTTTTGTAACACTTTAATAATATGTAACACCTACATGTAACACTTTTAATTAGGTAACATATTTAAGGTAACACTATGTTAGTAGCCATTATTTGTAACAAAAAATAATTGTTTGGGTAACACTTGTTTTTGTTGTCATTATTTGCAACACATATAGGTAGCATTTTGGTAAATCAATTTGAGTCTACTTGTCAAAAATTTTAAGAATCATTATTTGTAACACATGTTTTTATTATAAATAAAAATTTAATTAACGAAGTCAATAATATTATTAATAATATTAATTAAAAAATTTATTAGTAAATTAATAATAATAAAAATAATAATAACTGGTAATAAGAATTATTATTATAATATTAATAATGATATTATCTCACTTATATTTCATAATTAATATATTATAAGTAAGAAATATTTTGAAGGAACTTTCCCAAACCAATAATAACAATAATAATAATATCCCACTTATTATTCATTATGAATATATTATAGAAATGAAATATCTCTGGAAGGTACTTTCCTCAGACCATCGAAATAGTATTCCCACTCTATTTTTTCTATGCGGAATGATTTTGTGGGCGAAATCACCGTAATCTACCCCGTGAAGATTAGGTAAAATGATTTTTTAGGGTAAAACTAGTGTATACAAATTTCGCTTCTTCCCGCGTAGTAAATTTCCCACCCGTCGAATTTATGCAGATTGAGTTTTTAGGGCAAAACTATTGTATATATAATTCGCTTACATAGCTAAATTTCCTGCGCCCTCGCACATCGGGGTTTATATATTTTACTCGGATCACTCGCAGAGTAACAACCGCCGGAACCAGCTTACGCAAAGCACCGGTATGTTTTCACAAATTTTATATTAGAGATTTATTATATATATGCATAATTATCGTAGAACCGGAGTTTTATGAGTTAAAATTTAGTTAGATTATGCTTATTCTGGATTGTTCTGAGCTGATAAATTATGGGAAATTGTTTTGGTTCCTCCGCAAGAGCTGATGCTACTCTCACCATCCCATCTGGTATTTTGCGCCCTTTTTGTGTGAAACACTGTGTTGTTTTTTCTTTAATCTCTGTTTAGGTGCAGAATTTTAATGAAACAGTGACAATGGGATTTTATTTATTTATTTTTGTTTAGAGTGTGGTTTTATTCTTGATGGACTAAATTTTGTATACTTAAGTCTTAAAAAGGCTGGAAAATGTGTTAATCTTGTTTGATTTGATTCAATGCAAAGTTCAAATTTGAGGCCTGAAGTGAAATTTAATGAATCTTGCAAACCCTAAAGAAAAATATGATTTTCAGCTTTGAACCGGAAAAAAAAAATAAAATGTATTTGTTTGGTTAGAAATTGAGAATTACATTTCCTCTAGAGTTTGCTAACACTCCTGAAGTCAGTTTCTGATTACAACTTGCTGATGTAGAAATATGGCTGAAAATCTCAAATTCTACTAGTTTTCTTAGTTGATTTCTATTTTCTAGTTATATTTTTTAAGGAGTAGAAACTTTATAGTAGTCTTTTTGTTGGGTTTTCCTGTTTAAGTCTAGTATTTCCTCTGAGTTATTTTGTTTTTAGAGCTTTTTTTTTTTTTGGTTAATAAAAATAAGATTGTTGTTCCCTTAGCCCTTAATGTACCTTTTTGTCTATTTAGGCCCTTAATATCAATCCTTATCCTCTTTGCTGGATTTCAATCATTTTAGTCCTCGCCAAATTCCAAAGGTCATATTAATCAACTTGTTCACTTGGTTTTGTGACCCCAGCACAAGATATCTAAAAACAAATTGTAATTCTCATCATCACATGCCAAACAAACTTTTTATAAATTCACATGCATGCATGTCTATGTWCTCATCTTTGCCGATAATTTAACTAAACAACCGAATATCTGATTAAATATAAGCCCAAAAATATTTTTATTAAAGAAAACAAATGAAATATAAAAAAAAGGAGAAATAAGAAAAACAAATAGAAAAAATATTGGAATATTGGAACACTAAAATTTGTATCATCATATTCATACATTAGCTGCATGCGCGCGGCTAATGTGAAAAACAATATGTAGGGCTTATCTGAGTTATTCTGTTTCTAGAGATTTTTTTTTTGGTTAATAAAAATAAGATTGTTGTTTCCTTAGCCCTTAATGTGCCTTTTTGTGTATTTAGGCCCTTTTATGCAATTAAACACATATATCTATATATATAAGTTATAACTATATCTTTCTTTCTTTCTTTCCATTTTTTGGTTGGGTGATGACTTTAGCAGATTCTCAATTTTGACACTTCTGTATGGTTTCAGTCTAGGGAAAGTAAAAAAACTACCCTTGAAGTTTATTCTAATTAAGAAAATAAYCATCCCTTTRAAAATTACAAATGCCTCCTGTTATTTAGTTTTGTCTTACAAACGTGGATCATTGAGAAAATGTATTTGCAAGTTAATATAAACCTTAGTGATAAATTTGTAATTTTTAAACATAATGTGACTATTTTGTAATCAGGTTAAATATTAGGGACAATTTTTGTAATTAACACTTTTTTTTTTTTACAGATTAATCATATTTTCCTTAATGGGGTGAGGSTGATGAGAGAAACCTGAGATGAAATGAGTAAAAGGAGAAAGATGACCAGATGAGTCCTTAGCAGCCCAGGCATTAGCTATTCTTCCCACCATATTGTTTGGACCAAAATATTAGGTAATGTAGGAAACGGAGATTTAAAAAAATTAGGAGCTTGAATGATGTTTGAAAAAATATGACCTTTGGAGCTGTGTTTATATAACTATACACATACCCTTGTGATTGATTAATTTCGTCATCAATGAGGTCAGAGCTTGACAAAAACGAAATATTATAAAAAAACAGTTCTGATTCAATTCACTTCTTTTTGATTCGGCCAAGATCAAGGTCGGTCGAGGTAAATTTTTAAGGAGTTATATATAAGAAAAAAAGTCGAACGGTTAACAAGAAGTCACTTGGCGTAGTGATGGGAGCTCATCAATTCTCTTAACTTTAGGTTGTGGGTTTAGTTCCTTTTTGTACAACTATTCTTTTTTAAGAAAACTTATTATTATTATTATGTTATTATTATTAATATTATTATTGTTAGAAATCGTTACAAGAATATGAGCACAAATAGGAATTTGTAATAATAACTAAAACTGGAAAAAGAAAACTGAAAGTATAAATCAAAATCAGTCGAGTCGAGAAGAATTCTCTGTCCGCAAAACGAATTTGCCCCGGTAGTGCCCTTCGGTTTCGCCAAATCATTCCCAAAGATAAAACGACTTCGTCCCTGATATTACAGCACCGTAAATATCAGGGTTCCGGCGAACTAAAAGAAAATGAACTGAGCTACGAAATGAGATGCAGAATATGAGTATGTTTGCTGTTCCAAATGTCCAGGTGTTTCAGATGTTCATGCGTATGGAAAGTGTAAAACTGCAAGTGTAGGAGCCTCGCCCTTATATAGGGGTTCGTTTAAGGTGTTACAGCCTGCTTAATGACGTCCTTAAAGGCGTCATAAAGCCATTCAAACGGTCAGGTATTGCCAGCATGAACCTGGACTGATTCATCGTGCAAATACATCTCCTGCGTGTAGGTTCAAAAAGAAACCAGGGTTGAATCAGAACCCGAACCCCACACGGACCACCTCAATCGGACCAATTTTCCAAGACCCAAGTCCCCAGGCCCAGAGCCGAGGTCCGGGTCCGGGCTCGGCTCCGCCGAAGGCGGACTGTCGAACCCAAGTCCAAGAGCCCGCGTGAACTTCGTTTACACAAAGCCCACAACACTCTCTGGCCCACTTGATGTACATTAAAGAAATGTAATCATTTTTAAACTCTCTTCCATATTGACTAACATTCAATGTGGGATAACCGATAAAGCATTAAAGCAAACCGTTCAACATCCAAACATCATTTCTCACTCACCAATAAATGGATTTGAGAAATTCAAAATGCTACGATTATCTACACGACACGTAGAATAATCCTATATAATTCATTAACATGAATTATCGTTGTACCATTTAATTAGAATTAATCCAATTTACAACAATTATTTAACTATGGATAGTTTTCTCTTTAATTCTTTGATGTAAAATTAAGTTTCTCTTTGAAATATAATGCTTCACTATTTTATATTTATATATACTTGGTTAATAAAATTGTTTATTGTAATGATATTGTTTACTATTTTTATTAATACATAGGATCCAATTTTTCGGTTGCATAAGATCCCCGTAAGTATATGAACAATATTGACAGCATGTTGGGGTATGAATGGGGTATGAAGAACAATGATTGAGGAGGATAGAAGAAAACAAGAGAAAGATAAATGAGTTAAATCTTACAAATCTGACTTATGCAGCAATGGGCTCAGTGAAGGGTAAGAAACAAAAGATCAACAAAACAATTTCTAATAATGATGAGTACATACCCAGTGAAGACGAGCAGTCAACTGAAGAGGATGAAACTGAGAGAGTGCAAACAAGTACAAGTTTGAGGGTTGGCTCAAAGAAGGTTATACATGTAATAATTTATTTATTTATTAGTTGATTTGAATAAAGTTCAGAGTTTTAATCACTGTAAATATGTTTCAGGTAATGGCTAGTGGAAGAGGAAATCTTGGAAAAGGTACTGCTTCAAGGGCAGGTTTATTGAAGACACGCTCCCTGAAAAGACTCTAGCAACAAAGGGAAGATATGAAATAGCATGGCATGGGTTTATTGCAAATGAAACCAAAAGAGAATATTTTACAACCACCTGGCCAAAAAGTGCATCCAGAGCAAAATGGAGGAATATCTTCCCAAGCCATATCGCATCACAACGTAAGTATGTCCAGTGAGATGATTATATCTTCAAGTTGTGGAGTTTGACTGGGTATTATATATCTGTAATTAAATTAAATTTTTTGCCTTGTTTTGGGATATTTTTTGTCTTGAGATATGTGCAAACATGTGCGTGTAGGACTACGACATACTCTAAGACCCCAAATCTATTATTTTTGTTAAGTATACAATGGCAAAGTGTTAATCCAACGTCTGCTGTAATGTGAGAATTGGTGAAAAGGGTGGATGATACCGTCTTCTTGCTCTCACATTCATACTTAGTTTCGAAAGTGGCATTGCCCATTTATATTAGTTTTTCTATCTTTATTTTAGATGTAGTCAAAATCCACAGCACCATATTTGTGGATGTTTACTTTCTTTGTTTATTTGTTATATAGATATTTTTTTACTAACGATGATGCGAATAAATTATGTACAGGATGACGGAGAAGGAGATGATGAGTATGATGTTGAAAGAAACGTACAGAGTATTGAGAGGGAAGATAAAGATTGTGAAGATAGCTAGTCTTTTAATTAATTCAATAAATAATGTTCATAAGATCTTATATTTTCTGTTAGTTGATTTATTGAATGATACATTTTTTCCTACTATGTTGCGCTGGCATAATTCAAGATTTTATAAATAATTTTTTTTTCATATATATCTTTGTGTTATTTTGAAACTCTCTCTCTCTCTCTCTCTCTCTCTCTCTCTCTCTCTATATATATATATATATATATATATATATATATATATATATATGTTTATGTGTGTGTGTGTGTGTGAATATAATATTCTTAATAAAATAAAATGTTATAATTATTGTTAAAATGATAGAAGAGAGATTTTAAAAGTGCTACATAATTACTTAAAAGGTGCTACAATGAATAGTTTAAAGTGATACATTTACTATTTAGAATGCTACTTTACATTTACATGTGCTGCCAAAAAGTGTTATATTTGGATATGAGAATTGCTACATAAATGTTACCACCAGTCGAAAAGTGATGTCTATGATGATGTTAAGTGTTACATAGTTATTAAAAAGTGCTACACTTGAAGGAGTTCAAGTGATACAATTAATGAATAAAATGTTACAATTCAATCAAAAGTGCTACAAATAAAGTGTTATATTTGAACAAGAAAAGTGTTACAAAAGAGGTCAAATGTAGCAGTTTACATGTGTTACTCCTGCGTGTTACAATAGATGATTTAATGCAACACTTATGATAAGTGTCACTAAAAGCATGTAAAGTGCTACCTAAGACAATAGGTAACGCGAGCAAATGCATCGCTTATAAAAGTGTTACCTATGATCTATGGTAACATTTTTGACTCAATAGGTAAGACTTTTTAGGTGTTACATAATACCAATTATGTTGTAGTGACAGCAATGGGCATATCTGATGGTTTACAATCTACCATTCCCGTCTGAGCTATAAGAGCTAGAGTATACTTTTCTGGTTAATGAAAATCCCCCCTTTTGATCTAAGCACTTCGATCCCGAGGAAGTACTTTAGATTCCCCAAATCCTTCATCTCAAACTCTTTAAATAGATTATCTTTCAACTTTTGATCTCTTCTGAGTCGTCACCTGTTATGATCATATCGTCTACATAAATAATCAAACAGGTAATAAGTTTACCTCGTTTCTTCAAAAATAAGGTGTGATCTGAACTGCTCTGTTGATACCCATACTTCTTCATAGTTGTGGAAACCCTCCCAAACCAAGCCCTCCGGGACTGTTTAAGTCCATATAAAGTTTTCTTCAGTTTGCAAACCTCGCCATCTTCAAGCTCATTTGAGAAGCGCTGGGGTGCTTCCATGTAAACTTCTCCTTTTAATTCCCCATGAAGAGACTTGTTTGTTGCTGCTATAAGAGACTTGTTCTATTTTTTATTGCTCTGTTTCATGGTTACATTGCCCGCAAAAAGAAAATCGTGCACAAAAATAAATTTTCATTATGGCATTCCATCAAACACTTGGATTGGTTAGTCTCAAAAGTTGTCTGTGTTGTAAATGGAAAAATAAAATCAATGGATGTAAATAGTGAATTGATGCTGAATCACATAAACAAATTTAAAAAAAAAAACTAAAAGAAGTAAAAACTGCATAGGAACAAAAACGATAAAAAACTATGAATTAAATCACTTACAAGGAAGCTTGTCACAATTGAGATTTTGTAAAATTTGAACGAACAGTAAGGCTCAATCAAAATATTATTTAGTCCTATAGAAGAACAAAATGATGTTGGTAAGGTTACGGGAAAGAGACGAAGTTGCATTATTTTCATTATTATTATTATATAATTCACATCACTTGCTGATTTCCTGATCGCGAGCATTGTGAAATATGGAAATGCGTTCGTGAATGACGGAGTCTTTTCTAACAAAGTGATAAAGATAGATTATTTTCTACCTCAGTAATCCATTAACTATAATGTGTTAAATTGACACATACTAATATTTATCTAACAGTGAAATAGAAGATGAAACATAAAATTGGAATAGAAGGCGCAAAAGTTTATTATGAAATGTAAAGAAAATTTAGCGAAAGAAAAGTTTATCGTGATCCATTACCAATTTGGCAGTGAGACCAAATTTGTAATTCATTAAAGACTAGTTTTTTTTTTTCACCCGTGCGATCCACGGGGCAGAAAGTTAAATATAAAAATGCAAGTTGTATTAATATTATTTTTATTATTATTTAATATGTAGAGAAATAAATAAATAGAGAGATTGAGATTGAGAGAAATAACTAAAAGATCCACACTTGATAAATTATAGATCATACGGTAGTGAATACTTCTTTATACACCACATTATTTGTCATGTTCGATCCCGAATCGTCATCACCACAAACTAATATCTTCAATCCCTTTAATGGGTGACACGCGACACGGCAACATATAACTGACCATGACTGAACACGGAATTCTTCAAATAAAGGCCGACGTTCCAGAGCGATTGACCCTGACTCTTATTTATCGTCATCGCATATGGAATCATGAGCGGGAATTGCCTTCTTTGAAACTTGAAAGGTATCCTAACGTCGGAAGGCGTTAGACTCATTAGGGGAAGCAACACTTTTTCTCCTGCCTTTGATAGCACTCTTGAGGTCATGCGCGGCCATATATTCTCAAACATATTCACACTGTCTGTGACAGTCATACAATTAAAGAACAAATCATAAATATTTACATAAATATTGAATAGTAGAAATTTAACAAATAAATATTAAATAACTAAATAAATGAAAAAAATTAAATTAATAAACATAAATGAACCTTGAACTTATAATCTTAAATTTATATATTACCGAATATATTGTAGAAATTGATTTTCGTTCTAAAAGAGAAATCCAAACAATATAATAATATAACTCTTTAGGTTATTATCTATATATGGAAAACAAATACAACAATCAAATAAATAAAAATAGTTACGCTGATTTAATATTAACGTAGTTCTTTTTTTTTTTTAATTTAAATAATCTCCGGACCGAACACAATTACATACAATTCATTCCAGAAAAGAATGAACAAAGCAAATAAAATTAATCTACCTGTTAAATAATGTATGAATAAAGCAAATAAAATTAATATAGTGAATGAAAATTAAAAAATATATATATATCAAAACTAATTTTTTTACAATAAATATATATTTAAATTTAATAAAATTTACCCACTGACTTAAAACTACAAAATTACAACTAAATCATATTGATAATTAACTGAATATTAATATATTTGATAAAAAAACAATCTTATTAATAAGTATATATAAGTATATACTCAATTTATTAATAATTTAATCACCTACTTAAACCTACAAAATTACAACTAAAGCATATTAACAATTCAGTCAATAATAACATATAAATATATATGTAATTTAATATATATTTACTTACCTACTTGAATCTAAACAATTACAATAATTAAAAAAAAACAAATTCAAATTTCAGTGAGTAATAACATAGTTGAACGAAGTAATCTGACAATATCGTAATAAATATCTAAAATTACAAACAATCCGATATTATATTTATATTTATTATTATTACAATTAAAAAATTAAATTAGATTAATCTACATTAATAGAGAATGATGACAAAAACAAATCATTCACATATATTATACCATGTATATAATAATTAATTAAATACAAATAAATAAAATATCTTATATCATAATAGATAATCAAAGATACAAACAAAATTAATTTAATATACGTTCATGGAATTCGAATTTTTTTTGCAATATATCCGTTAACGCACAATTAATTAATTTAATTTAAAGACAATCATTGAAATTTATTTAATGACATCATAATATAATTTTAAAATTCCTATAAACTTAAAATAATTAAAATTAATTTAGTTACATTTTATGGGCTTGAACTAATAATTCAACTCATTTAAATAATTAAATTCAACCCAGGCATTAATTTAATTTGAGTCCAAATTAAATACTCTGAAGCCCAACATGATGAGCCCAATTATAATTCAGATAAGCCCGATATTAAAACCGGATCCAGCCCATAATTCAACTCATTAAAAACTGACGGTCACGATCTAATGCCCCGTGCATCGAACGGCCATCATAAACGCATGTGTTAAAACCTACATATAAAAGGGAGAAACCCTAATTTTTCGGTCCCCCAACCTCATTTCCAACTCGGCCCTAACCCTAGTCCATTCCCCTCTCCGCTCCTCTCAAGAAAATACCTCCGCTCCACTCCGTCGCTCCACTCCAAAAATGATCTCCGCTCAACCTCGCCACTCATCCCGGCTCTCAGATTCACTCAGCCATTCATATCCAGACACAATATTCATAAATTCATTCCACAATCTTAACAGCTTTATTATTTTGTTTCTTATATTGAGTGAGATTTTCATTTCAAAAACACCGTAACATACCAATAACCTCTCAGATCTATGGACTCCGATTACAAATTAGGACAGATTCAAAGCTTGCAGAGTTTCTAAAAAGGTACAGGTTCTTCAACCAATCTATGATTTACAAATTTAATTTTCTAACCACTTTTCATATATTTTGAACAAAATCAGTTTGTTCTTGTTGAGGTTTTGAAACTAATTTTTGATATGGGTCAGAAAAATGTTCATCAGGTTAGATCTACTCAAAATATGTACCTGCTTTTAAATAATTCTACCATTACAGATCTATTCATAAAATGTAGAGATCTATTTCAGAATCGGTCTATCGTATCAGATCTATAAGAAAATGCATCGATCTGTTTCAAAGTCATTCTATTTATCAGATCTATTAAAAAATTATATCGATCTGGTTTTAACTTAATTTACTGTGTTAGATCCATTCAAAAAATATTTTTTTTGTATTCTAATATTCATCTCTCTGTCTGTTTGGAAACTCATTTCATTCGAGGATCAATTTACAAAGGTGGACTGCGGATCCGGCCGAAGATTTTAGGTTGAACAATGATTTTGAACGATCCATAAACAGGTAAAAAATACTAAACCTCGGATTGATGATTTCTTTTATATGCATAATTTTTTTTTAAAGTTATATTTTTTTTATTTAAAAATTTCTATTGACAGTTATCATTTTTATTCAATTATCTATTTTTAAAATTAAAAAAATAATAATTGAATCTTCAGATTGCTTCATGTACAAATACCTGAAGGATTTCTTTTATTTTAAAACTGAACTGGTGTGAATTTTTACACTGATTGCCAATAATTACATGTGACTTGCATATTTTATGTGTAATCAAATGCTATAATTTGATATTGGGTCTGCATGCTGTTTAATCCACTTGCAAATATTTGATTAGCTAAATCACTGAATGATTAACCTATGAAGCATACTGAAATGTAATGTTTTTTTAAAACAACATTAATGATAAAGCTTTTTATGATTTGAAATTACTAATATTTTTGTTTGTTTTTAGTATGTTAACGTGTTCTTATTTTGCTATGTGTATGTTAACAATTTGTATTTGAGTCTCTTCTTATATACTGTAATTGCATGCTCAATTTTGTATGATTGCTACTATTTTGGTGTTTTTTCTTCAAATATTGGTTGAGCAGTACATTTTAGAGAAGTTATAAATATTTAAACAAAGATGATTGCTTGTTGATTTATATGGAGTGTTTTCTATCATAGTATTATGCATGTTGTTTGATCTACATGGCAGAAGCTTTTATGTAATCACTGAAAGACTAACATGTTAATCTGTTGACATATGGGTTGTTTTATAAAACAATGTACTATATAAAACAATTTATGTTCAGCAAAGTAAACTTTGCTATTCTGTTTTACTATGTCTACAGAGTTAACATTTTGCTCTTGAGTATGTTATGTTCAAATGTTGTAATCTCATTGCTTTTTTATTTACTTAAGTTAAAGAAGTTTAACATAATTCACTTTCATATTGGAAAAAGCTACTCAGGAAAGGGAGGAGGCATGCAATAACATTCAACAGAGTACTATCAACAGAAAGAAGATAAGTACACAAAGAAACTTGCACATAATACAATTCATACTTTCACAACTTGAATTTCTTTTTTTTTTTAAAGATATGTCAAAGTTTATCGACTGGAAACATGACATGACCTATCGTAGTATGATAATACCTCTGAATGGAGTCTAGGGTCTAAGTAGGTGTAACAACGCCACGAATAAAGACATATCTTTTAAAAAACTAACATTTGAACATTGAACTATATAATCTATTGTTTTATATTTACAGTG
>BMAC01000644.1:237011-308808 GCA_014905375.1 Phtheirospermum japonicum | reverse complement strand
TTTAATTCTCCTAATATAAAAACATAAATAAGTCACATATAATCAGTAGATAATATCTAAATTAGTTATCTTAATTAAGAGATAATCTACATATGAAATAATTTTAATTACAAAAAAAAATTATTATGAAAATAATTAATAAGTTTTATTGATAATAGAATTTAAAATAATTTTATTTTGGTGTTTCAAATATCCTATATAGGTAAAATATGAGTTATTTACAATAATATAAGTATGTAAATAAATATTAGTAATGTATTCAATCTAAATATAAATATATTAAATTATATACCAATAATTAATTAACATTATTAGACACCAGCACAATGCTAATTTAAATATCTCAAAGTATGTAACTAATAATTATTAACTAATTTATTCTACACATTAATATATAAAATAATTTGATAATAATAATTAATAAAATATATATTAGACGGATTTAGAATGACACATTTTGAATTTTTGTAATTATGTAACTAAGATTATTAATGAACTTAATTTAAACATTAAATATAAAGTTATTTAATATTTATAATAATTTATAAATAGAATAGACATCTACAAGGCACGAGTTGAGAATACATTGTTTTAATTTTTATTTAAATTAAGAAATTTATAATTATCACAAATATTTTTAATATTTATCTTTTGATAAGTCCTGTGTAATACACGTGTGTTAAACAAGTATATATTAATTCAAAATCCTCTAAGTTATGTGTCTGCTCCGTATTCTTCGTTTGAATAATAAAAAAAATTGTGATTCGGTTGCTTATGTGTCATCCGAGCCTAATATATACCTAATTTAATATTTTCTTTTATTGTATCTTACCTAATTTAATATTTTCCTTTTATTATATTTAGCCTAACTTAATAGTTTTTTCTAATTATATTTTGTCTAATACAATAATTCTTTTATAATCCTAATATTAAAATATAAATAAGCCATATATAATTATTAAGAAAAATCTAAATTAATTAATTTGATTAAAAGACAAATTACATATGAAATAAATTTAATTACAAAAAAAATATTTATGAAAATAATTAAATAAATTGTATTTATAATAAAAGTTGAAATAATTTATTTTTGAAAATTTAAATATTTTGTATAGTTAAATTATGATATAATTGCAATAAATTGATCATGTAACTAAATATTAGTAATGAATTCAATCTAAATATAAATAAATAAATAAATTACATAATAATAATTAATTAATATTTATTAGACAATGGCACAATCCGAGAAGGCTTGAGTATGACACATATTGAGAATTTCAAAGTATGTAACTATAATTATTAACAAAATTAATCATAAAATAAAAATATAAAATGAGTTAATAATAATTAATTAATATAGATTAGAGACGGGTTGAAATGTGACATCTTTTGAATATTTTTAAATATGTAAATATAATTATTAGCGAATTTAATCTAGATTAAAATATAATATTAATTAATGAATATAATAATTAATAAGTTAAACAGGATACGGGTTGAAGATACATCCTTTCAATTTTTTATTTTAAGTCAAAAACTTTTTAATTCTCACAAATAATTTTATATTTAATTTTTTTATAAATCCCGTGTAATAAACGAGTGTTAAACTAGTAAAAACTAAAACAAAATCGGGAAACTAAAAATCTTAAAAGCTGTTTTAAACGTGTAAAGAGAAAATAGTTAAATATTAGAAAATTTGGAAAAATGTTTAATAAAATCTGCAATTGCTTTAAATGTATAAAATTAAAGTACACACGGATATATGTTAAAAAATGATAATTCAACTAAAATCTAAAATTTAATAAAAAAAAGGTAATTTGAAGATTTACAGTTATATATGAGTAAATATTATAATTATTTTTGTTAGTAGTGTTGTAAAAATCAGAAATCTAATATTTGATTTTTGAACTAAGTATGATATTTAGTATGATAAGAAGTAGTTGTGATGCACAATCGTGCCCTTCAGGATTGCAATGTCATAAATCTGAATAAGAAGTTTTTCACAAGTTAATGGTGTTATGGGTGCTCTCCCGAGACAGACACACACTATGAGATTGTTTGTGGAGTTTCATGTCAAGGTTTATTTACGACGAAGTTTCTCTAAATTTAGCACATTTGTACAATGTTAGATATTAGCTCTTCGTTAGTAACTTGGTTTTTCTGGATGGTCAACTTATTATCATGGACTTTTTTGGCTCGTTGATCAGTCTTGTGATCAACGAACTCTCTCTTTTCTTTTCTTTTATATTTTTTACTAACCGATGTTTCATTCACTAAAGAAATGTAATTTTTCATCATTTTATCATAAAGGTTCATTAATTAGTAAATAAAACGGCATGGAAAGACTTTTTGATGTCAAATTTAAAAAACTGGCTAGAAGTTTCCCACTAGTCATTGATTTAACTCATGACCGAGTGTCAACCTAGACTTAGGCAGAATGTGATGTATATAAACTTTGGATCGTAAATAGATTCAATTACCATTATGGTCACCTCTTGATGATCCTTTATATAGGTAGAACTTTTGTGAGCAATATAAATATTGGTAAGTTAAGACTTAAAAGTTCACTCGAACTCCTATAACTAACAATGTAAATAGATCGGGCAGTTTTATGACCCGACCCTATACTATCGGTTCAATAAAATCTTAAACTATGAACCAATCCACATATCACGACTATCCGCAACATCAGTTCAGGTAAGCCAGTTACCTGACCTGGTCCATCTAAACGAACTTGATTTTTTGATATAAAATATATAAAAAATTATAAAAATATGACGATATTTTTTCACGTCAATCTAAAATATATGCATTAATTATTACATTACATGTTAAACCTCCCAAGTGTTTGACACATTACTCTTTAATTAAAAGAAAAATCATACTTCAATGATAACAATAAATTCATAAAACTATTATTTATACATTAAAACTATCCAGCGAATAATAAAAGCAGCAAACTCATAACGAGAAAAATGAATAAAATAATTAGAAGAGAACTCGAGGACAATATTTCCTCTATTTGTGATCTAGGTAAAAAAATCAAAAGCTATTCAAGTAATAATATTACAAATAAAAAGGAAAAAATAAAACAAGAAATAATAATATTACAAATAAAAATTAAGTGTGGTAAGAACTAAGAAGAGACCTAGAGTGTTTTTTGCATATTAATCTATAAAATTACAAAACTGCACCTTCAATGGACTGGGTCGTGTTGGTTCATACAATTGTAAACCGCAAGCCGTCCTGATGCCTCTAAGTAGTTCGATTACCCTCTTTTTTGGGTATGGACAATTTGACTTTCTTGAAATTTATTTTTTCTCGAACAATCTACTCATAACTACATACACTCGGACCTTTTTAACCAGCCCATATATCTGTTCGGTGGCTCTGAACAGTTCGATTACCATTTTTTTAATTTACTAATAATTACATACACTTGCGCCCCTTTAACCAGCCCATACATCTGTCCCGTGCCTCTGAACAGTTCGGTTACCTTGGTTTGGGGCGGTTCGGTTTTCTCGATTTTTCTTAAACAACCCTACTCATGGGCCCTTTTGACTTGGATAATCAATGAGTAGTGAGAATTAGGCCCATGGCCCCAGTAAATCTTTTGCATTGCAAAAGCCCATAGAAAAATCTAATAAACGTCCAGCCCATACGAGCTCAAGATCTCCAATCTCTTGCGCATAAACTAAAAAATCATTTTTACATCTTAGTCATATAATCATACGTTAAAATTGGAATTTTATCCTGCAAATAATTGCAATTGATATACTTCCACTCACATATTGTGAATCTATACAAAGCGACGCCGGATCGGGCAGCTTCAGCTCTATATCAGATTTCCAACCTCGTGAGTTTCTTCATTATGAAATTAGTTGATATTGTTATCTTTTCCCAATATTTTTTTTAGGGTTTTTTCTTCTTCATTATCTTGATCCCAATTGAATTGCTACAATTTCTAATCATTCACTCCATATTCTCTGAATCTCGCATCGGTTATCTTGTTATTTACAGAACAATCGGATTTGGATTTGGAATTGTGGATCTCCGTATTGACTTGTGGGCTCAAATTCATCGTCGCAGGTGAACGTAGTTGCTTAGCAAGAGAGTTTGGAAATGGGGTTTTTGGTAACTTCACTAATCTTCGTAGTGATTGGGATTATTGCATCCCTTTCCGTCAGAATCTGCTGCAACAGAGGCCCCTCTGCAAATTTGTATGTTTTGTCTTCTTATAACTTATAAAAGTGTAATTTTCATGTATATTTGTGTTTTTCTATGCTGTTAGTTAATTATCACAGCAAGATCTCTTTATCCATCTACTGTCTCTGTCGATGCCAATCAAATGTAATAGCAGCAAAACTTAGTTCTATATTATTTGCATATTTCGAGTATTTGTTTAGTGCCTGTGATTGAATGAAGGTATTGCAATAGTTATTGATTGACTTGAACAGTATCATGAAATGCCAAGTTAGTTGGTAGAATTTAAAAAATAAATAAACGAAATTGCTGGGTTTTGTGAGGGTTGCTGCATATCTATAGTGATTCAAATATCGGGTACGGTTAGTCGATAATTGTAGTCGACCAACCCTTTGGCTGTTAGATGCCGTTAACTCTGTAATCAATCCATTGATAAGTCGAGTTAGCTATTAGCCTTTTATTTTATTTTATTTATTTATTTTCATTTTGTATTGCAGATTACATCTGACATTGGTTATCACTGCAACAGTATGCTGTTGGATGATGTAAGTTATATTATTCCATTCTTCAAGTAATCAAAATGTACTTTACATACTCAAACTAGCTCTTCTCATAGTATGCATGGCTTTCCTTATTTTCCTTTTCACCCTTTTTCTACAAGGGCCGCGCATGTTTCTCGCTTGATATGGCCATGGCCATACTGTGCCGAAATTTGGTTAAGGATTTATATTGTCAGATGCATATATATATATTTTTAAGATTTGACTAATTGTTGTACATTGGTAATTCACACTCACCTTTTCATGCATGATTCATGACTGATATCTTGATCTAACTGGTAATGTTGAGTATGTTTAGTTCCCTTTTCTAATGAATGTTGAGAGTTCGATTTTCTGTTGTTTCATTTAAGAAATTGTAATTTCCAGAAATCTGAAATCTCGTGGAAATACACGTTTTCAAGTAGTTTATGATTTGCTGTCTATTTGTGTCTTCATTTTATTGATTTTAGAATTGACTAAAAAGCGCCATTTGCGATATTATGTCAAATTGTCAATGATTTCATGTGGCATCTGTATATAGAGATTCTTTGTTCATTTTTTTAAAAATAAGAATCGAGGTTCTTTTAGGTTATAGTAGTAGTAGTGTTTTTTTTTTTTTTTTTTGACATTGAGGTTCATGCTTTGTTAACTGCTGGTGGTTGTTTTTACTGCTGTTAAATTTTGCGATGATGCTACAAGTTATTATCCATTGATAATTCACATTGCTTTTGTTCTTCATTCGTAGGTGGGCGATAGTGTATCTAGCTCAGATGAATCCACTTATTGTTCCGATTTTGAACGAATCGGAGTGATGTGATCTATACTATTTATTGTTCATTTGTTTGTGAAAGGAGAATTGGAGAGTGATTAATATAACCTTTTGGGGTTATATGCTGTTGCCAGAATCCTTTTTGTGTCATATTTTGTATGTAATTTTCTTTATTGGATAAAAACTTTGATGTGCCCTATCTATTCATCTCTGTTGTACAACATTTTTCAACCTTTTTTTTTAAATTTCTTTTCTAAAGATGACATTGTATTGGGCGTACTTATAAGAAAAATAAGAAAATGAATTTGTTTCTGGTCTTCTTCCTATATCCAGCCTGAGTGAGCACAGATCCAGAAATTGCATCCTTAACTTGGAAGAGTTTCTAGTTTAGTTCTGTTTGTATGATTAAATTGGATTTGAAACTCATAAATGATTGTGTGTTTTTTTACTCAAATTCATAATGGATTTTGAAATTCATAACAATAGGGCAATAAGGAATTATAGTTCACAATAATATATTTCTTGAGATTGTTACAATGCATTTTGAACTCTTGAGGTTTTAATTTGAGTTATTGTGATGGATTTATATTCATGTTGTGGAGTTTTAACAAATTCTTACATGCAAATGTCTAAAGTGTGGCTTTTGTAATTGTTACTCCCGCCTGCTCATTTTATCTGGTCAATCACTAATTATACTATGATCGATAGGTATTAAATGACCACAATTTTTCAAATAGATTAAGAGAAAATTAAATAAGATGATTGGTGTGGTATTATAATTAGCTATCAAATTACAATAATATCATTTTATTTAAAATAATTAAAAGTGTGAAATAATAAATAATAAAATTAATAAAATAATATTTAATTTTTATTGAAAAAATAACAATGATTATCTCTTGAATTTTTTGTCCCCTTACACATATTTGTAATAAAACTAATGAATGATAAAAAGATAAAAATTAAAAAGAAACTGATGAAAGAGAAAAAGAAAAAGGTGTATAGCCAGAGACCAATACAGAGCACACAAATGAAGTAATCAAACATAAAAATCTGCTGTGGAGATAGCGGGATGGGCCCCACATTACACATATGAAAATCAGATAAAACAAAATCTTCTATTTTAC
This sequence comes from Phtheirospermum japonicum, assembly GCA_014905375.1. Classification (NCBI taxonomy): domain Eukaryota; kingdom Viridiplantae; phylum Streptophyta; class Magnoliopsida; order Lamiales; family Orobanchaceae; genus Phtheirospermum; species Phtheirospermum japonicum. Next base: position 302,167 of record BMAC01000644.1, on the reverse strand, counting down.
ACTAAAACCCTAAAAAACCTTTTTTTATTTTCTGATTTCAATTTCCAATCCAGAAAACAAAAAATCGCTCGTTTTCTCATACCAAGTTTGCGTCAATGGCGACGCTTAGACTTTCGAACCCAGGGTTCGAATTAGCCTCATCTCACTCTTCAGCAGCCTCCATTTCTGTCGGATTTTCCCCGTTGCTGTCCAAAAATGCTCGTTGCGATATCTCTTTCTCCAGGTCTAGCCGGAAAAGTTTTTGCGATTCCAAAAGACATCGGAATGGGGCTTACTGCTCGTTTATACCTACGGACTCCGCCAAGATTAAGGTCATCGGCGTAGGCGGCGGTGGTAACAATGCCGTTAATCGCATGATTGGCAGCGGCTTACAGGTTGCAAATCCAATTCCTTTTTGTAATGCGATATATTTTTCATTTTCAATTTTCTAGTTTTTTTCCCGTTTAAGTTGCTTTCCAAAATTAATTTCGACGGGCATTTAAGCTGCTACAATTTTTACCAGTAGTTGTAATAATTTAGTATTCAGTGGTAATCATTTATTTCAAAACTATATGAAGATTTTCTTTGTACATGAAAGCTTTTTTTTCACTATGGAGTATGGATGCCATTTTTTTTTTTAAATTTAATAGGTTTAGTTGTTTTATTTTTGTTATCTGCTTGGCCTTGATTCCATACTAAGATTAAGTGTAACCCTGTTTGCATTTTATGGTTTTGGTGTATTTGATGGTGTAGGGATGCACATTATTCATTAAACATCAGTCCTATTAGACTTATATATATTATACATGTTACAATTATTAACTTATTATGTCTATTGGTTTTGTTCAATATGCTTTAGAAAATTCCCGAGTTCTCTATTTTCGGCATGCTAATTATCCCCTTGATATATCTGGAGACATATTTTTATTTTCTCTGTTATAAATACAGGGGGTGGACTTTTATGCCATAAACACAGATGCTCAGGCTTTGTTGCAATCTGCCGCTGAGAACCCTATTCAGATTGGAGAGCTTTTGACTCGTGGACTTGGTTAGCATCTCTTGATTTCTCGGATATTAAAAACTTTTCAAATCCCGAACCTTGAACTTGCTTATATAATACAAAAGGGAAAAAAGGAATATCAGTCATGGATTGCATTTTATTGATATACTCCCTCTGTCCCATAAAGATATGCCACATTACTATTTCGGGTGTCCCACAAAGACAGGCTTGTTACTACATTTAGTATGCAGTTAATTTTTCATTTTCACGTATACCCGTATTTCATTATATTAAAATCACCATGAATAAACAATTAATTACCGTAAACCTATTTTTGCCGAGCTTAATTTAATGGTAGTACTGTTTCAGATTTTCAAGTGTTTACATGGCATAACACTAGCTGATGTCATGCAGGTACAGGTGGAAACCCGCTATTGGGCGAACAGGCTGCAGAAGAATCGAAGGAATCTATTGCAAATTCCCTCAAGGGATCGGATATGGTGTTTATAACAGCTGGAATGGGTGGTGGCACAGGATCTGGTGCCGCTCCTGTCGTTGCACAAATAGCGAAGGAAGCTGGATACCTTACTGTTGGCGTTGTTACATATCCGTTCAGCTTTGAAGGACGTAAAAGATCTTTGCAGGTGGGCGTTATATATATATATTTCCTCTTCATTATTATTTTTATTTTCAGTTTTTATGAAATAGACTTCGGGAAGTTCCATTTACGATTCACAGTCATGAATTCATGCATGGAATGTCAAATTTCTTGAATCTTTTTTGTTAAAGTCTTGTAATTGTCATATAATGCGTTTGGTAATGGTTTAGGCTCTTGAAGCGATTGAAAAGCTCCAGAAAAATGTGGACACGCTTATAGTGATTCCAAATGACCGTCTCCTGGATATTGCTGATGAACAGACTCCTCTTCAAGATGCTTTCCTTCTAGCAGATGATGTGCTCCGTCAAGGTGTTCAAGGGATATCTGATATAATCACGGTGGGTGTGATATTTGTTAACTTTTCTAGATCAATGGGTCATGTTTGAATATCTTACCTTTTGACCGTGTCTTTTGTGTGCAACACTTCATGGGTTAATTGCAAAAGTAAGCCTAGAAGTTTGTCTAGTTTCAAAAAGTAAATAACCCTTTAATATTTGTCCTATTTTACAAATTTGGATCGTCAGTGGGCTTGAGGAAAAACTTGTAAATTGGCAAACCTCATTGTGAGAAATCAAGCAAAATTTATTTGTTTCTGCAGATCCCAGGTTTGGTTAATGTGGATTTTGCGGATGTTAAGGCTGTAATGAAAGACTCTGGGACAGCTATGCTCGGAGTTGGTGTTTCCTCGAGTAAAAACCGTGCTGAAGAAGCAGCTGAGCAGGCGACTCTGGCCCCGTTGATTGGTTCTTCGATTCAATCGGCCACTGGAGTTGTGTACAATATTACTGGAGGGAAGGATATAACACTGCAAGAAGTAAATAGGGTGTCACAGGTAAAAAATTTTTTGAGTTCCAATGTGCATAATTTTTGGGATAATTCCAAAAATACCCCTGAGGTTATCTTAATTAGGCTATTTCAAAATCACTTCTACTTTGATGGCTATTTGTAGTTTTTGTAGTTAGGCTAAAACTAGGGGGTAATTCTGGCAATTAATCCCTTATTTATAATTGTTTCAAAATTATGCATGATTTTATGGGTTTTTTTTATTTCGTTTTTTTTTTTTGAAATTTTGTTTCGTGGACATTTCCTTCCAGGTTGTTACAAGTTTAGCAGACCCTTCTGCGAATATCATATTTGGGGCGGTTGTGGATGAGAGGTATAACGGAGAGATCCATGTTACAATTATTGCAACGGGTTTCACTCAATCTTTTCAAAAAACTCTTTTGACTGATCCAAGGGGAGCAAAGCTAGCCGATAAATCAACGGGGAGACTAGACAGCATAAAATCTCCAGTTACGCTCAATTCATCAAACTCTCCTGTCACTACTCCTCAGACACCTACTCGGAGGCTCTTTTTTTAGCCTTGTCTTGTTCGGTTTGCTTTTTTTCTTTTTTTTTTCCTTTTCTTTTCTCCCTCGATTTTTTCCTCCCCTTGTAATGCATATTATCTAGGGATTGATTTGTCAGCTTCATGTAGCTATAATGATATATTGCAGTATGATCTGTTGGAAGTGAAATTTCTCGACGGCTTTCGGGTTGCATTCTATTTCACAAGTTGTTGTTCTTACACACACACACACCAACAACAAAAAAAAAAAGAACAGAAACTAGACAGCAAGGCGTGGATGATTTGTAAAGCTCAAGTTCCTTCACCGGGCTGGGCTTCAAAGTTTTAGGAAGTGGAAATGATCTAGAAGGTCGACTGATTGAATGTTTCTCTGCATCTTTTAGCTGTTTTTAGTGCTGCGTGTAATCTTTTGTGGGATTTATACATTCCCCATCTTAACTTATTTGAGCATATGAATTTGGGTGGTGCTCCCAATTCATGGGTGATTGTATTGTGCAATGAGTTTGCAGAATTGAACATGATTTATTGTTAATTAGTATTAGGATAACACGGAATTCAAATGAAGGGTTCTTCGAGGAAAGGTTTTGGGTGGGGAAGGAGGTTGTGGTAGGAATCTCTTTCTTCTAGTTCGGAGATTTCTTTTACTGTTAACGGGTATATAAAAGAATAAGTGGTACAAGTCGGCACACAGGAGCAATAAATCAACATATTTGAAGAAATTCTGACCCCCAATCGGAATGGTTTGTGGGTTCCGAACAACTATAGTAGTTGAACCTAATAAGATAGCAATTAGTAATAAGTACTTGGCCATGACCTAATTCTACATCGTATATATCGTATAACCCTTTTAGCGTGTCTAGTATAATAACTAGTTTTTTCGATAAAATACCCATTTAATTAGCCATTTAAACATTCATACAAGTATAAGTTTTTCATAAAATTTGACCGACTGCTTTCAATATAAATTAATCGAGGACCAAGCAAAAACACAAAAAACACAACTACTTGTTCATTGTTTAATATACACACATATCCACTACAATTCTGTTTAATGTCAATAACACGACATACCACGAATAGACAAATTAACAACCCAAAACCTAAGTAGCACTCAGTAACAAGTGTTTTGGGTTCTACCTACTTAAATTTGGAAGCCGACCATCCTTCAAAATTCTTAGATGGGAAAAATGCTCAACTAAGATGTGCAAATCAACAATAAACATTCTTTTTTTTTTGTGTGTGTGTGTGTGAAGTGGCAATGGGATATTGGAAGTCAGAACACAACCAGAGGAACAATCGACAAGTTTCTGCAACCCCTTATTTGGAGCAAGCGTAAAAAGGTATTTTTGGTAACACAAAAGAATACAGCGCCAAGCCAAGTAGCCAACAACCCCACATATGTTTATAACTCCCACAGTTTTACCACTTTCACCACACAGATCCACAGAGCTCGAGCCACAATCCGCTTCTCTACCAAATCAGAGCAACTCATAAAATGACGAAATCGCCTATTCAAGAATATTTATTACCAGATTGTCTCTCTCGACGTCATTCCTATAAGAAGTAATCTGGAGCTGGCTTTTTGGTTGGCGGTCCTCTTGATTCCTGCAAAAAACAGGTTTAGCACCTATCAGTTAATTAATCACACTGAAAAAACATCTATGTCAAGTTCTCATATATTATAAATCAGCATTTGTATATAATCCTACTGTTCACCGACGAATAAGGTGAGATAAAATCCTATATGGAATGACAGAGAGGAATGAAAAAGAGTTCGAGAAAACACATCAGACATATGACCACAAAAATCCGGGATTTCTACTGCTAGTTGCCCTTGCTTTGTAGAGCAAAGCAATACAAAAAGAAGTTCAAAAATAATAATAATAATAATAATAATAATAATACAAAATATATAAATAAAGCAAAATAATCACATGAACGTACCTGTGGAGCCGCCACAAATTCACGAAACTTCCTCTCAAGGTTTTCATTTAGCTCAAGAATTGCAGCTATATTTCCGCATCTGCAGCATAACTAAATCTCATCACAGGTTCAAGGTAGACGAATGGAAAATAAAAATAAAAAATTATAATAATTATCATCATCATCATCATCAGTAGCATTATTACCTGTAACAGTAATTTGGAGCTGACCAGACTGTAACTATCTGCTCCTTAAACATCCATTTATAACCATCCATTACCAACTGATGGGCACGACATATGTAGTCAATCTTATTAGTGTGATTAAATGCAGAGACGACACTGCCACCAAATAAGAATCCCGCGCCACGCGGACTCAGACCCCAACCATCCACAATGTCCTCTGGGTCCGACCATAGGAGATCACACATGGCACCATCATGAGGAACTTCTTGCTTTCGGTCAATTGTCCGAATCTAACATGCAGTTCATGTTAATTCACAAATAAGGAAAAAAAATAAAAGCAAAACTATTGATTCGGCTTAAACCTGGTCTAATGTAGAAATTGCAGGAGACAAACCACCATGAACACAAAATATCCTGTTCTCAATGAGCGCTGAGAGGCTGCAGGAGATGGCAAACAAGAAGTGATGATAATATTATTAGTGTTCCCCAAACAAGACATACTAAAGACAAGTGAGATCTAAATGTGGTAATACAAGAGCATGAAGACAGAGATGCACAAAAGCATTTTTAACTTTCTTTTCTAACCATGATCAGAGGCAACTAACAACTGAGACTTCATAACTTAATTCAATTTCTGTGAGGCCCAACATATGAAACTGAAATAAAGTTAGTAATTCACATTCAACAATGACTTCGTGAAATTTCTAGAAGATCTCAACCTCATGTAATCAAAAACATCGGTACAATATCTCCAGACATTGATAGAACCATATTTCCGTAGGCACTCGTCATAGAAACCATACACCTGAAACAATAGAAAGGCTTTATAAGCACTTTAAGCAAAAATTTATCCCAAAACTCACAAAAGAACTGAGATTTAAACCTGTGTTATCTGTCGGCTTTCATGGTTTCCCCTGATGAGAGTTATCCTATCAGGATACCTTACCTGTCAATGCACTGACTGTTAGTTGAGTTAGGCAGATGCCCATATTCAGGGAAGATGGAATATTCCTATCACATGTGTTTATAACTGCTCATACATACGCAGGTAAGTTAATAAGCAATTACCTTCAAGGCAAGTAGAAGCAAGAATGTCTCAACGGAGTAAAATCCTCTATCAACAAAATCTCCAAGAAATAAGTAATTAGTATTTGGACAGTCACCTCCTACTTTAAACAGCTCTTTCATGTCATAGAACTGCCCATGTATGTCACCACAAATCTACATCAACCAATGGGTAAAACATATTAGGGACAGATTATAACTGAGAACAATATATTCAAGCTAATTAATATAAAATACCTAAAAATCTGGAGAGAAACAAAGTAGCTAAGGGAACCGTAGTTATTATAGAAAGTAGCTTTGATTTTTCTAATTAATAGAGTAATACAAGAAAAGAGAGGTCAATGTTGACATTCCCCCTCTTGTCTTATTATTCTTTGAAATATACTCTCCGAATGGTGAGACATATTTTACAATTGCTTAAGAAAAAGAATGTATGGCAATCAATTCGCCAGGTAGTGACTTTTCTGAACTTGTCAAATGTGATAGTAACTATGATCAATTATATTGTCCTCTATCCAAGTGACTTCCTGATTTATAACAGGAATTAGTTCAAATCACTCTATGAAGAAGCTGCTTTCTGAATTACAGTTCCATGTGCTCCTAATATGATCAAAGCTTCAGACTCTCTGTTGTTCAATTTGCTTAATCATCTAGACCGCATATTAGCTTCCTTGAGTCTAATATCTTCAATCTTTCTAATTGTTAAATTTGATTAATCAAATTTGATATATTTTGAATTTTAAAGGGAAAATATTGATTAGCATCAAAAAGGATTAGGTGATGAAATTCCAGGCGTGACAACTTTCACCAAGCAAAACACTAGTGAAAAATTTCAGAAAAGCTTCTAACAGATGTTTTGGTCTCCTAGCCAAATAGGAACTAGTTGTGATAGGTATAGTAGGCAATTAACCAAGAGGCTTGGCTTTCATCACAAAATGCCCGGTTCACCTGCTATTACTAGAGAAATCATTGTTTCTTTTTCTATGTTTGTAGACATGTTTCGACTCGGCAGATAATCCCACCTAACTTGGTGTCACGTTAAAAAAAAAGATTGATTTGATTTTTGTTCCCTTGGCTATAAACATGGAGTGGGCGACACAATGTATGGCGTCCGACTGGGTGCCCTTGGCCCCACTAAAATCATGAGTTTAAAAGGCAGTAACACACAATAAGATGACAATCCATGCCAGGTGTACAATTTTGTTTCGTCATAGCTCGTGCGTGTAGATCAATATCTCGCTAATTGTGTTAAGAGTGAACCAAAGTGCTAAGTACTATATTTTCTATGCACCAGGGCTTGCTTTTTCTGAATTTCTCTTACTCTAACACGTTCTAATAGTCAATCTTAGTAAAACTATTATGTTCATTGAATAATTTTATACTTCAGTTACTTGGTTGCCAGCCTTCCCCTCCCCACCTCCCACCCAAAACAAGAAAACAATAAGAATAACATTACAGAGCTATTTACATATTCATGTTAGCTTGTTATACTCTCCATAACAAATTATCAGAGCATAAAAAGTATCCCACGTTTTCCATACTCGCCACCAAACAGTTTCGATTCTCGGAGTATTTGTAGTCCGAAGTCTTCTAATTCTAGCATTAGAGACCATTATATGAGAAATATAGCATCTAAATACAGACCATTATATGAGAAATATAGCATCTAAATCATAAAATTTAACGTGGAGGTAAGATTACAAAAAACACAGAACATTTTTCCCCAATTCACAAAAGCCCCAATAAAAATAAAACCTAGATCCACTAAACAACCAACAACTCAAAAGAATCACAACAAAACATAAAATCCGTGACCATAATCACTCGCACATAAAATCCAAAGCCGGATTTCCTCCATTCGAAACCCTATAAATTGAACAGAATCAACCAAAAAAAAAAAAGAAAGAGGAAAACAGCGGCCAAAATTTTTCAGTGGATAATTACCGTAACAGGAGCATCAACGCGCTGAACATTGCCCTCTTCTACGAGGATTTCCATGGCTTTGAGGCACAGGTCCTTGACTTCAGATTCCTTGAGCGGTTCGCATCTCTTCAGCTGCTCTATTTGCCGGTCCAGGTCTGACATCTTCTCCTAGATTCGAATTCCAAAAACCCTCGGCTAATTTTCGCGCGTAAAATTGGGAACAGGTTCGAATTTCACAAAAATGATTTGAGATTCTGAATCGAAATATTGGGTGAGCTTGTTCAGTATAATTCTACACAGAGCTGAGGTTCACCACCTTTTTGTGCGGGCTTTCCCTCTCTCCTCTCTCTAGCCTGAGACCTGGGGGTTTCGTGCTTAAATATTAGGGATTAGGTTTTTTCTTTTAGTGATTTTTCGTTTGCGACTGTTTTTGGCAATTGTATGTGTATGTGTATTTATACATAGCAGTATTTTTATGGAATGATGGTTAAATGAAAAATAGAGAGAGAGAGAGAGAGCGTTTGAAATTATAGAAACTCTATCTGGACTGGATTTGATATGGAGTAACTTTTTAGAACAATTGTGAGTTGAATTGGTGAAATTTGTTGGTGTCATTTTTTTTAAAGGAAAAATATTATAAATATTATTTATATGATTAATTGTAATATTAAAATAAAAGGTAAATAATGTAATTATAAAATATATTACTCAATTAGCAAAAATATATTACGCAATTAGCAAAAATATATTACGCAATTAGCAAATTCAATTACGTCAATTAATTATTGAGCGGATAAGGTCAACTATAGAGTCGACAATTTTAAGCTTAATTTGTGGGTCGGACTTGGCCCATTTGAAATATATCGGCTGTGTTTGGTTTTAAATTCTCAATACTAGGATTGAAATTTTGAATCTTAATTTTCGTTCTATATCTCAAATATTCAATATTCAACCAACAACCTCTTGGGCCTCGTTTGATTAATAGGATGGGCTATACTAATTCTATCCATAAAGTAGGATTATATTTAGGAATAAGAGTGTTGGAATTTGGTGCAAATTGTACTATTGAATTGAATAACATAACTTTCCCGGCCACACGTTTGTTGTCCTTGATTGCCTAGGATTAAATTGGCAAAATACCAATATGCTCTTTCACTATTAAATATATATATATTTAAAGCTCGCTTTGGGATTTATTTAAGCTTTTGGCAACCTTCATCACTCAAGCTGGAATTTCTTAAATAGTTATGAATTCATATTTTTTCATATTTGATTTTAATATAAAGTAGGAAAGCACTTGCTAAATATATATCCTGACACATGCATGACTAAACAATTTAATACGGATGTGAAAATAACTCTAAACAAATTCATATAGTGAATAGTTCTAAAAGCATCACCATACTAGCTAATACTATTAACTATAATAATTGGCAACCCAAAACAAAATTAAACAAAGTATAAATCAACATTCTCAATCATCTCTTTTTCTTGTTATTCAACTATGGGGATACACAATTCCAACACATTGTTCTTCTCCAACGTGATGGCATTGACCTTGACGCGATCCAAAGGCAGATGCACCCTGACCCTTATGACAAAAACCTCTTTATCATACTCAAAATCTTTCTCCTTCTTGCCCTCGGTAATCAGCTCACCATTATCAACATACCTTTGCATCCTCCTTGGTTACTCCTGGCATGAACAATAGCAGATGGAGGGCATCAACAGTATTATTGTGCTTCATGTTGCAAGACACATCGTAGTGATCAATAAGATGCTTGGATCGCGATAACTATCTCTCTGGTTGATTGATTTTTGTGGGACCGTACACGTCTGCAGAATAAAAAATGATCAAAAGGTGACCTTGAAAATGATGGTCGTACATGTCGACGAAGAGCTTATGAATAGAAAATACACAGGTATTGATATTTTATGTTTGAAATTCAATGGAAGAGGGAGATTGGAAAAATGGGAGTTCATCTTCTTGCCGCTCTCACACTGTGATTCTAGGGTTCGTCCTCTGTCAGATGCTTACATATGGTGGTGCCCTGTAATTAATTTGTTTTGATTTGACACATTCGCATTTTCCAACCAATTTAAGAGGTTCGATGGTAATTTACTAACACGAACAAAAGGATGCACTAAAAAAAACCCAGAATTACCAACGGCCATATCCATCGATAAGTGGTTTGCTGACGGATTACAGAAGGATCTACGGCGTTGGTGAATCATTTGTCGGTAATTTCAATTACCGACGGATTCTCAGGCTATCGGTAAATGCCGACGGCATTTCTGATGGGTACCGACGTCGATAAGTTGCCGTCGAGATTCCTAATTTTTTTGTTGAATTTATCGACGGACTTTGAGTCGTCGGTAATTAATTAAATAAAAATAAAAAGATAATTTAATTTTACCAACGACTTCCATGTCCATCGGTAAACATTATATATAATTATATATTGTACATGCATGGGAAGATCGGAAGACTATTTGCGTTTGGTGGATATTATTGTGTGCAGTGAGTTTGCGCACGTCGTTTACTAAATTCTGAAGCCCGACTTTGTACACTTCGGCTAACTTATTAGATTCCAATATCTTTAGCCTCAACTCATCGATAATTTTATTAGCCTCAGTCAATTCCTCGATTGTCTTAACAACGTCCGATTTTCTCGTGAGTCAAATCCTCGATCTTCAAGCTCATTGTTATAATCATATCATGCCCTATTTTTGGCGCTTGGTTAGTTACCTGAGCATCGAACACATAGTTAATCTCATTATTAATTAGGGATTCATAAACATGAAAAACTACATTTAAAATCTATCATTTGACACACGATTGAAAATCCGATCATAACAATTTCATAAATTTCTCCCTGGATTTTTTTTGGTGTTGAAAGTTGTGGTGATATGGAAACATGGGTATATTGATTCTTTTGTAGAACTTGTTATGATTAGTAGTGGTTGTTGTTCGTAGTTCTCTATCTTTCTTTATATAATTATTTCTTATGATTACACTTTAGCTAACTTATAAGAATCTAATTTTTTCAGCCTCAACTCATCGATGATTTTATTAGCCTCAGTCAATAATTCCTCGATCGTCTTTTTAAAAAACTTCTTTTTAAAACATTTTAAAAAATGTAAATGTGAACATGATAGTGCAAGTTCTGGTGTAAGGACGATTGATTATTGTGCTTCCTTTTCCTGATATTTATTTTTTCATCCGTACACCAGGACTTACATTATCACGTTCACATTTATATTTTTCAAATTGTTTAAAAAAAAAGTCTTATAAAAAGACGATTGAGGAATTATTGACTGAGGCTAATAAAATCATCGATGAGTCGAGGCTGAAAAAATTAGAGTCCGATAAGTTAGTTGAAGTGTAATCATAAGAAATGATAATATAAAGAAAGCTAGAGAACTAAGAACAACAACCACTACTAATCATAACAAGTCCAACAAAAGGACCAATATACCCATGTTTCCACATCACCCTAGCTTTTCAACACCAAAAAATTCAGAGAGAAATTTATGAAATTGTTATGATCAGATTTTCAATCGAGTGCCAAATGCTAGATTTGTTATTAAATTAATTTTTTATGTTTATGAATATATAATTAATAATGAGATTAACTATCCGTTCGATGCTCGGGTATAACTGATAAAGCGCCAAATACAGGGTGATCGAAGATTTCATAACACTCTAAGAAATCTTCTCCGCAATAGTACGGAGTCGATTGTAGAGCGGTAAGGTTTTCCCGAGTCGTGTCTCTCGAGGATAGATATAATCGGCGGTCGGTGTATTTAGTCACTCTCTTGTTAATCGAAATTACACTAATCTAAACTAAGAAAGCATTAAGTCATTGGTTTGATTTGAGTTTTGAATTTAAAAGGAGACTCTAATGAAAATAATGAAAATGAGGGTTTAGGGTGTTCGGTTCGTCTCCACGATTAATCGATTTTTGCCGAGCACTTAATCCACAATTCGGGGTTATCAATCCAAAAATTCGATCAAGTATTGGGGTTGTCAATCTCAATTCTCGACAAGCTCCGATTAATGGTTCTAAACGAACTTAGACCCTAAATCCGTAATTACTAAACTAACTGCATCAAATAAAGCTTACAATTAAAAGATAATTAATGGAGGGAAAATCAAATCATTTGAAATTATGAAAAGTCAAAGGCTTTTAAATTGAATAAGACAAATTGCCAAAGAGGAAAAACTCATACATCTTTCAAGAGCCAAAATTTTGTCTAACTAAAAGAGGTAAAAAGCTTGAAAATGAAAGCATCCATGGAGTTTTGCAAGAACAACAAAAACTACGAGCTAGAAAATTAAAAGGAGGAATTAAAATGCAATGAACAACAACACAAACTAAATCTAAAAACCAACACAATTTCAATAACAACAATCAACAATAACAACACAAGAAAATTAAGGGAAAGAAAACTACCAATTGCATTAAACTCAAAGCTTCAAATCTTCAAACAACAAGCACCACAAATGAAGGAGGTGTCACCCACTCCAACACTTGCTTAAGATCTACTAAACCTAACTACACTAACTATTAAACTAGCTAAACTACATTAACTAAGGATTATCAACTAGGGTTTATTATTGCAGGGAATGGTAAAGGCTTGGAGGAAATGGAGCAAGCCCCAAATTCCACCAAGGAAGGTTGGATAAGGTTGGAGAAAGATGGGTCTATTTATACAAAAAAGTAGGGGCAAAATTGTCAAAATGGACCAAAATCACGAGTTGGAATGCGACTCAGTCGATCGACTGCTTCGCCCAAAATTTCCGAATCAACTGCCGAGCAGTCGATCTTGGATGTGTCAGTCGATCGACTGGAATGGCTGCATCCGACTCGGTTTTCTCATTTCAACTCTAAACGTCCGCCGACTGTTTCTCCTTGTACGCGCTATGTTCCCTTACTTGTCCGTTCCAATCCGAGTCGAGTGGGAGCCTCCAAACGTGCACGGAACCCGCTTGTCATCCTACGGCTAAAAATACGAAAAATGGTAAAAATGCACGAAAAACTACTAAAAATCGCACAAAAGTTATAAAAATCTAAAACTGACAAAATAGGCCAAAACGACTCCTAAAACCCGTAAATGCAAGTAAAACACACGCGAATGCGACACAAAAAGGTAACAAAAAAGTAGAAATCACAGGGTACGGTGATTGTAACAATGAGCTTAGAGATCGAGGATTTGAATCACGAGAATATCGGATGCTGTTAAGACGATCGAGAAATTGACTGAAATTAATAAAATTATCGATGAGTTGAGGCTTAAGAAATTGGAGTCTGATAAGTTAGTTGAAGTGTACAAAGCTGAGTTTGAGAATTTAGTAAACGACGTGCGCAAACTCACTGCACACAACAATATTCACCAAATGCAAATAGTCCGTCGGCCCTCCCATGCATGTACAATATATAATTTTTTTATATACATATTGTTTACCGACGAACATGAAAGTCGTCGGTAAAATTAAATTATTTTTTATTTCTACTTAATTAATTACCGACGGCTCCACTAATTTTTTTTGTTCAATTAGATGTATTTTTGGTATTTGGTTTTGGATTTCGGAACAATTAGATCACCAAGAAGCTCCAAAAGTATTTCTTTAATTTATTATTATTATTATTATTATTATTATTATTATTATTATTATTATAAATAGATCGGAGATTGAAAGCGAGTCAGCCTTGTGAATATTAATTTGGTTATATTATTATTAATAATAATTTTATTTTTGGTTATATCGTTATTATTAATTTTATTATTTTGGTATGTGAGAATTTAGGAGAATTGTTATTAATTACTGGAGGTTTGATTATATTTTAATTAAGTATGTTAAATTGTTATTTTTTGTTTGTTGGTTTGGTTTTTCCTATAAATATTTTTTTCTTTTATGTGATGTTTTTATTGTACGAAATAAAATCATATAAAAAATCTTTGAGCAAACTCTGTATTTGATACTAAATTTCAAACGGGTCTAAGGTACGTATTCTAAAAGGGAACACTTTAGTATCAAACTCCATATTTGATTCTAAATCGAATTAAACAACAAAATTTAATCAAACTCCCTATAGTTCTTACTCTATTAATCATACAAAATTTAAAAATGATAATATCAATCAATCAATCACATGTATACAATATCAATAAAACATACCATATCTTAAAAACATCCACATAAGATCACCACATAATTTCAAAACCACCATCCCAAATAATTTAAAATTTTTTAAAATCACCATCATTTTTTAAAATAATTTTGAAAATCGTTATTGGAGGGACGAAACCTCAGGCCGGCTCCGTACACCCAACCAATCACAACATCAATAAATCATAACATATAAAACAAAAAACAATAACATACATTAAACAAAACCGATCATCACGTCATTTAAAAACCACCATCACATACGCTTTAAAAGATAATTGCATAATTGCACAATTGAACCCTAATTACAAATCAAACCCTACCTAGCCTTAATTTAATTCAAATGTATATAATCAAACCTAATTTATAAATAATTATAAACTAAACCCTAAAATAAATTATAATTGCATAAATGAACCCTAAATGAATACTAACGACCTAATTAGCCTAATTTATACAAATATTTATAATCAAACCTAATTTATAAGTAATTAAAAATTAAACTCTAAAATAAAGTTTAATTGCATAAATGGACCCAAACTAAATCATTCACAAATGCATAAATCAAGCATAAATTCCTAAATTGAACGCCCAATTCAATTTCTCAAAACCTAATTCCCAAATTGAAATCAAATTAAATTAAGACACTAAATTAAAAAAATATTAAATTTGAATTAAAAGGCTAACATACCTTAAATGTGATGTTGACGGTGCTTCGGCGGCGGCGGCGATGGCGGTGGCGACGGCTCCTCCTCGCGAACCCTAATTCTTGTTTTTGGGTTGCTGAATGAATCTCTCCGCTGTCTGGGGGCTGTTTATATGAAGTTTGCCGACGGACATAATTCCGCCAGTAAATCTGCCGGTAGCAATAATCCAGCGTTGCCGACGGACAACTCCGTCGGTAAATAAAAACTGGGGTTGTCGACGGACTTACGTCCGTCGGCAATTAATATCCAATTTATTATTTATTTTTTAAAAACTTGCCGATGGACATTCTCCGTCGGCATAATTGGCGGTCTTTTTACCGCCAACTTCCCGAGAACTTTCTGATAGACATATACACTGATGGCTTGTTTCCGTCGGCAATTTGTGCCGTCAGAAAAATCGTCGGTAATGTCGGCCTTTTACCGATGGGTAGCTACCCGTCGGTAGTTCCATTTTTTTTTTTTTTGTAGAGACGGAGAATTACTCCTGGGGTGAGAGGTGGGATGGAGTTATCCTCCATACGAGATATAATTCACGGGTCAGGATATTTCATCCTGGGCTATTGTCTTATGAAACAAACGATGGATTTCATGTGATAAGTCCAGTAATCCAGCCTAATCCTATTATGTAAAGGAAACCAAACGAGACCTTACACTTTAACTCCAACACTCATTTTTTTTATTCCATCATCATTACATTAAACAATTATATATTACTAAATACAATATAAAAATGCACTCATCTACACTTTTCAAGACATGATTTGACATCAAATATAATATAAAAATACATTTTCAATTATATTCCAGATTTGACATTTACAGCAAGAAAAATAAAGAATTATGTATTTTACAAAGATTTTTATTATTATTGACAACATTTTGAATACTCAACATTCTTAATACCATAATTCACAATAAAAACGAACCCAGTCCGAATAAGTTCAGTGCGTTTGTATCTCCAGAATGGTGGTTTAAATGAAAGGGGAAAAGATTGTAACCATCCCGTACTATACGCGTTTTTTGGGTTTGCATCCTAACTTTTTTTTTTGTAATTTAATGCTTCCTGTACTTCAAAAATTTTTGAAAGTGCATCATCCGACCAATCAATTCGTCCAAACTCGTCGAAACTCACCTAGTCTCGCGAGTGAGGTTGCATATTTTCAAACCCATATACTTTGTGTGAGTTCCGGTGAATTTATTATTTATTTAAAACTAGTTCCGGCATATTTTATTAAATATGCAAAAATTACCGAATTTATTACTAAATAAATAATAAATTTTATTTATTTAATAAAACTAGTTCCGGTAAACATTAGGATAAAATATGGTTTTCATATTTATTTAATAAATTCGAGTTTTAATTTAATAAAACTAGTTTTTTTCTAAATTTTGTATAGTACAAGATGCACTTTCAAAATTTTGTATAGAACAGGATGCATTAAATTACAAAAAAAACGTTAGGATGCAAACTCAAAAAACGCGTATAGTACAGGATGGTTACAATCTTTTCCCCTAAATGAAATTCGGCCCAATCCAGACCGATTTTAGGACTTGACCCGTTGAGCCGAGTCATGCACTTGCCAGCTAGTAAGATGTAATCAAAAGTAAAAGGATATTTCATGGTTTTAAAAACTTCTTTGGATAAAATAACTACCTCAAATAAAAGAAAGTTTTATTTTTAAGTACCCTTATCATGAATTTCAATTATGAGTTTTGCAAATTACATTATTATCATAGATATAATAATGTATATTTATGTTTTCATATTTTTATCTCGATCAAATATATCTGTAATCATCATGTTCATGGACTTAACAAAAACCAACGTCAAAAATTAGGAATGCTTGTCGTCACAGCACTACAATAATAAGATGTGCATAGGATATTTGTTGAAAGGTTTTTTCAGATGAATATTGGGGTGTAAGTAAATGATTAGAGGTGAACATTATGGTTTTCAAAATTATTTGAATATAATTTGATTTAGAATAATTGCGTTTGGCTTTATTTGATTTTTGATCGAATTGTGCGTTTAATCAAATCGAATTTGGTTCGGTAAGTTTTATATTTTTGAATGTTTTTTTTATTAGTCAAGTTGAACTCAAGTTAAACTTCGTATTTATAAAAAAAAATGTTTGAACTTGGTTCGTTAACCAAGATTTTAATAATTTAGGTTAATATATATTCTCAAACCAAAAATACAGTAATTTTTACATCCAACAGTAAATCATTTTCAACCAAAAAACTTATTCTCAAACTCAAAATAATATTCACAAAATTATTTTTTACATTTTTCAATAAAATTTATTTATTTATCAACTTCACAATTTGAAACCATTAACTTTTTTTATATCAGGAAGAATCTTCTGATAACAATCAATAGTTTTCACAATTTGAAACCATTAACTTTTTTTTATATCATAAAGAATCCACTGATAACAATCAATAGTTTCATACAAAGTAAATGTAAAAAAATTACTAAATTAAATATTTATCAAGTTCGAATACACGAGTAGATAATTAAATAATAATGTTAGAATTTAGTTTTTATGTCAATATTGATCTTTGATTTTACAACTATAAATTAATTTATTATCCTCGGCATTTTTAACACTTAGTTTTTATGTTGTTAAACTATTGTAATTGTCTAATTATTATATGTAAGTGTGATTTAATGTGATCTTAAAATAATTATGCCAAAATTATTGTTATATATTGTTATTAGGTGGGATGGTACAAATAAATAGGGATGCTTTAAAAAAAAACACGTAACCACATCGGTTCTCAAGAAACTGATGTCATGCATTTTACTTCGGTTTTTGAACTGATGTCTAAGCCACCAATGTTAAAAGTCACATCGGTTTTTGATTAAAAAAAGGATGTGAAAAGTCATATATTCGACATCGGTTTTTGACTAAAAAACGATATGAAAAGTTCCAGCTTTTTACACCATTTTTAGCAAAAACTAATGTGAATTTTCACATCAATTTTACAAAAACCAACGTGACATTGACATCGATTCCAAAACCAATGTTAAATGTCCAAAAAAAACTGATGTCCAATCCCATTTTGTAGAAGTGATAGTTAATAAATCCATAATATGCATAACCATCTAAAAGACCTACCATTTTCAAAATATAAATTCACATCCTAAGATTTATACATGCATATCTTCCTCTCAAAATAATTTTCATATGAATATGACTATCCTTAAACACTCTTTAAAATCTTGTATAAAATAGAACCTTCACTGCAGTCTTGACTTCGACTTTTTTCTTGTTGATTGGAAGCATCAGTAGGAGTGAGAAATTCCTAACTTGAAGAGATTGTAAGCCTAGTTCCTACATGTAAATCCATAATGCTAAAGAAAGTATGTCCACTGTAATATATATATATATATATATGTGTGTGTGTGTGTGTGTGTGTGTGTGTGTGTGTGTGTGAGAGAGAGAGAGAGAGAGAGAGAGAGAGAGAGAGAGAGAGAGAGAGAGAGAGAGAGAGATTGAGACTAAATGTAAAAAGAGCACTTACATCTATCCTTTTTGAAGCCGATATCCGAAGATTTAACTTTTCCATCGCACATCTCCATATGCCTCATACAATATATGCCACAATCATCATGTCTTTTGGATGATCTCCATGGCATTCTCAATATGTCAATATACGCATTCTCTTGTTGTTGAATTCTTTCTAATTTTTGTTGCAGCAAACTGCTTCTATTGGTCAAGTATTCTGCCAATGCAGTCATCTTGAGAAAATATAATGTGCAATTGAGGTAATTATGATGTATCCACAAGTATTAAATGATGTACCTAGCATATGTATGAAAGGGACATAATATTCAAATGAACTTGAATCAATGGATACAAGATAAGAAATTAATGTATGTGCAATTATTCATTATATTGATGTACATACTAGTTCCAAATGATGTTGTTATTATTTTTATGCGATGTATAAATTACAAACAAGCACATATTACATATATAATTAAAGTATATCTTTAACAATACTCACTAATATATTTGGAGTATCTTCATACTTAGTCGCGACATTCATGTTTTTTATGAAAGTGTTATAATGTCAAAGATTTATATCTTTACTCTCTGAAAGTTGAACTTGATAATTAAAAAATGGGTTGCCCGATAAATGGGAAAGACCACCAAAAATTTAGATACAATGATTACCTTTTACATAAAAAGGTTTATAGTTTATAATAGAAGATTTTGGTAGAATTAACATATCTGCATCACTTATGTTCAAATCTGAAACATATGTGAGTTTTTCATCAATGAACCCGGGAAAATTATTTTTACGTTCATGGGTCAAGGATTTTATGTAATCTATAACGTGTTTCAGTTGGAACTGCAAAAAAGAAATCTCATATACATTGGTTGATAGTTTTAAGTACATTACACACAAAGTTGTATGGAAAGTCTAAATAATTATCCTTACATATAGTTTAGTCGAGAAAAACACTATTTCTGGCCCATTGGGTACACTTTTTTTTTTTTATTCAACAAATATAACCAATAGCTCCAAACATGAACAAAGACAGCATCAATGCATCCTTCGAAAATCGTTTCAAAAATCTCTATGTTTGCAAAGTAATATTGTACCACTTCTAACAACACCTCGCCGTTCGATAAAAAGTATTTTTTAAAGTATTAAAAAAATAGGAGGAGTGATGTAAATTCAAGAGTAGTATGTTGTATTTCTAAACAAACTCATTTTTGGCATTTGTATCAGTAGCTAGCATGAAGGTATAATCTGTATTAGCTTCTGTTTGATTTAACATTGTTGAGTTATTGACCATATTCAACTCATAATAAGGAACTTATGACCAGAGGAAGATTTTGAACACTTGTTTATGTTTTTTCTTTTCCTTTCACAATGTCCACATTTTCGTGGCCAGGCTCTTCAATGATATAACAATAGTTTAATCAATTTATATAAAAGCAACAAAGATTGATTATATATTTTAAAGTATTGTTTCTCTTCAAATGGTGTACTTGGTGATTTTAAGTAATGTACCTAAGACATTTCATGTCAATTTGATATCAATCTTATATTTTGTAAAATGAAACTAATGCGATATACCCATTATTCATAAATGATGTACTGAATATATTTACAAGATGTACCTTAGTTAATATAATGTAATGTTGTGTTGAGTGATGTACCTGTCTAGTATCTTTGCGGTATACTATTTTCTGGCCACGCTATCAATGTCATCTTCCTCTCCAGCCACATGTCCTTCTTTTTTTTTTTTAGGATGTTTGTCTTCTTAGTTTAAGTTTCAAATTTTTTTTTTATTTTTTTTTTACTATTCTTGCATCACTTCCCCATGTACATGAACAACTTTTTCTTTTTGTTTCTATCCTCTCTCCAACTCATCAGCAGTCCCTTTATGTTTCTCTACTCTCTTCAAGTATAGAAGCAGGCTCCTTTCATTCACCATGTACATCAACAACTTTCTCCTTTTCTTTCTCTCTTATTTATGACACTACATATTGCTTTTCACTATGTTCTTGTTTAATAATTGGAGGGACAACCTCAACAATCTTAGGAACAACATATTCTTGGTGATTTTTTGAGATGACACCACTGTGTTGAAATTTTGATTTGCAATTGATGTCCATATTTGCAGTCTCTTTTGTGCATCATTCCCTGATAACCACTTCTAAATTCATAACTTCTATTATTCAACATTGACATCTTGTATGGTATTCTTAAGAATCCTATCAAGTTCATCTTGTGATAGATTGACCCCATATCAAATGTAGGGGGTTGACATTTCCTAATCATTTTGTTATCTGTTGCGTTAATTTCTGCCACTACCTTTAAGAATTTGGATTATCATATGCGTCATCCTCAAGAAGTTGTGGGAATTGTCCTTGAGAGTTGGAAATGTTGTTGAACATCTCATAAAAGTTGTTGAAAGTCTTATTCAACACATCACTTGGTGCCTGTGTCTTTTATTTCCAGACATATAAACCACCACATCATCAAAACCAGACATCACACCAGCTATCCTACTCAGAACTTCAGACATTCTCCCCACATAATCCTATATAAATCAAATTTCATAAATAAAAAATTATTCATAATAACTCAACACTTATATGTTAATAAATAATAGTTTTTTCTTTTTAATGTTTGTTGACTCCATCTTGCAATGGCTCATTCGATATTTCACATTCTCTAATTATGGCATTGTTATTTTCTGCTCATCTACTGTGGCCCTATTAACTCTTTGTATTATATTGAGTAGTTTGACTTCCCTAAACCTATAGATTTTTCTTATTCAGTTGCTCTTATTGTTATTTTTCCAGCTCTCAATTTGAAATGTGCCAAATCAACGTATGAAAGCTACAAAAAACTATAATGTACATTTAGTTTCAAAATAGTGTATTCATAGACTTAAAATGATGCACTCATCATTAAGTGTTATGTACTTTATGCATTTATATAATGTACGTCGGAAATACATCTATTGTACTTGATAACATATGTACAAGAAATTGCATATGTTAGATAGGTAATGTACATAATACTTCAAATTGATGTATAAAAGATAAACAAATGATGTATCAAGGATAAACAAATGATGTATCAAGTATTTTATGATAGCAAGTTTTGATTAGCACCTATTTGTACTTATTTTTATTAGTATTTTAGTTAGTTTTTCTTATTATTTTTGGTATAAGTTGGATAGTTTAAGTTTAATTCCGTATTTTTATACTTCCAGCTTATTTTATCGTATTTTGATTGTAATTGATAAGAATAGGTGATTATTCGTTGTTTTCACCTTATAACTAGGTAACCGGAAGAGTTCAGCGCGTAAATAGATGAAGTTTGATATTCGAGAGTCGAGAACGAGCTTTTCGGTGAAAGAGTAGCAGAAAGATCGAGAAAATGAGACGAGCAGCGAAGTTGCGTCGGTCGACGCAAGCGTCGACGCTACGTCGACGTGATTTTTCCCATGACGGTCGACACTACGTCAACGTAGCTCTCTGAAGCGTCGATACATGGGTGCGTCCGTCGACGCCCTAGTCGACGTAACTTTTTATAGCGTCGATCCATGATCGCGTCGGTCGACGCCTTTGCCCAGTCGATGCGAGCGTACCGGAAGCATCAACGTCGAGCCCCTATTCGCGTCGGTCGACGCGAAGTCGACGTGACTACCCAGAGATGGATTTTTAGGATTACTTATGCTCCAAGACAATGGAAAATTATAAAAACCCTTCTCTAAGTCCATCCCAAAAGTAACGAGACACCACTACAACCCTACTTACGGTCCTTTGGCTTGAAAACAACACACCTTCACATCCCATATCATCATTGAAGATCAAGATCGGAGATTCAAGAGTCACAAGTTCCAAGCTCCACCGCGTTAGTTCGTGACTTGTTCTTCGGCCAAGATCTACTCAATCTCTCCGGATTAGCTGGAGAATTTACTACAATTTCTTAGTTTAAATAAGTACTCTAAACTCTTTAATTTCTTTCTTAGTTTAATCTATGCGATTAAGTAGTAGCTTTCAATTATTGTTCTTGAATCATTTCATGCTTCAAACCCTAGATACTTTTGGTATTCGGATTCGTAATCTTTCATTTTAGTTTGATTAATGTTTAGTTATTATTCATGCTTAGATCATTCATCCCGTTTACTTTATGCTTTAGATAATTACTTTTTGATTAAGCTAGCTGATATTATTTGAAGTCGTAGATTATTTTCTTAGTTTGAATTTACATGTTTTTAGCTAACTGCTTAGTTAGAATTATATAGTTTTAATTAATGTTCACGCGTTTCAAATTCTTAGATAATCAAAACAATCACCCCACCCCCAATTTGTATAAGTTACTTGTGATTGAACAAACTATTCGAGACTCCGATTGCATGTTCCTTGAGAGACGACTCGAGTAAACCTTGCCAACATACACGCGATCCCGTTCTCTTGCGGGCAAGTTATTAAATTTCTGACAAATATTTATAAGTAGGCACACACAAAAGCTTGAATCAAAAATTGGCGCCGTTTCTAGGGAACATAGCAAAGGTTTCAAAATATGTTTGTTCATTCATTTTCTTTTCAACCGTTTATTTGTATAATTATTATTTTTTCGATGCGTTGCTGTTGAGTGTATGCAAGGACGAAGATCACTTAGACCCGAACTTGCACCATTCATCGACAATATTCATCGTTCCAATCAATTAAGACCTCCTCGTATATCTGAAAGTGAATCGTCTGCTACCACTGATTTTGTTTGTGATCCGGTTCCTGAACCGATGTTGAGGCTAGAAAATCCTGCCCACAACATTAATAATAATCAACCACCAATGAAACCACCTATACGACAAAGAAACGAATACGGAAGTGAACCAATTCACCCCGACGGACCGGCACAACCTCGAGAGTATTGGGAAAATATTCAACGAAATATGATGGACCAGAATGAAGAGCGAGGAGGAGGAAATAGAAACCGCCACCACCACGACCAAGATAACTATTCTGAGAGATCTTACCATGGAGACGAGCAGATTGACGGTTGGCTCGCTAATAACCACTACAATGAGAGGAGCGAGTATGATAGAAACTACGCGAGGCCTAACAATCAAAAGAGGCACCAAAGAGGGGTGCGCGAACCAAGACAACGAGAGTTCACAACTCCTCAAGTAGGCCCCTATAGTTCAACTATTGTGTTGGGTAGAACTGCAAGAGACTTTGAGTTGAAACCTCATATAATCAACAACCTCCCGACATTTCATGGACTCGCCAACGAAGACCCGTTAACTTTCCTTAAAGAATTTTATGCCGAAGTCAGTAGGATCCCATCTCCGGGACTTCATCACGAAGACCTTCAAATGGTGTGCTTTCAAAGCTGCATGAAGGATAAAGCCAAGTCTTGGCTACTTTCGTTAGAACCGAGATCTTTGATCAACTGGCCCATGGTTAGCGACAAATTCATAAATCAGTATTACTCAGCTCAGATGACGAGCCACATTAGGAGACAAATAGCCAACTTTGTCCAGCAAGATGGGGAGTTTCTTCACAAAGTATGGGAACGTTTCAAATCATTATTGCCAGCTTGCCCACATCATCACAACTCTACATGAATGGTAAATCAACTTTTCTACGAAGGGCTTTTGGACTCTTACAAAAATAACGTAGATGTAGCTACTGGGGGAGATTTTGGATATTTAACCGCCACGGAAGCCAAGCAGTTGTTTGAGAAGATGAGCGAGAAATCCAGGCAAAAGAGCTCTCGACCACGAAAGATAAGAGTTAACGAGGCAACTGCGGTGCCAAGTAACGAGACCGTTGAAACATGCAACCGATGTGGAGAGCAAGGACATCTAGTGGATACGTGTAAAATGGTGTGTTACGACGAATACGAAGCCGAGGCATACGCCATCAAGGATCAAATGCGCCACCAAGACCTTCCAACTTATGAGCACAGACCGCCAACAAAATTTAACGCACAACGTAATTCTCCTTATCTAAAATGGGTCCCTGGAAACCCACATTACGCCCCCACACAAACTGATCCACCACCACCACCACCAAACAAACCTCCAACAACCGGACCGACACCTACTCCAATAAAGCCAAACGATCAATTATTAATTTGGCAACAAAACCAAGTCACCGAAACAATCGAAAATAGAGACGGGCTCGCTAATCTGACTACGCAAGTTAATAAGCAGGGAGAAGTTTTGAGCGACCTCTCCAAGAGTGTGAAGAATTTAGAAACAATTATGGGCCAAATGGCAACTTTTATGGCAAAGGCGAAAAACGAGAAAGGAAAACTGCCGAGTCAACCAGAGCAAGCTTCGACTGTCTACATCTACGAAGTGGAAAGAAGGTAGATAATGGAATCGATAAAAAGGAAGAGGAGGGCACGGAAATTCCAACTGCGAATTCGCCGAAGAATGACGACCCTAAACCGGTGGACCAAATGCATAGGTCACCAAATCCTTATGTTCCGGGTTCCTTAAAAGGGAAGCTTCCAAATCCATCCCCCATTATCGACGATTCCACCAAATCTCCAAATCATCAACCGAAGCAGTTAACACCTACTATTCGAGATAAGGTTCCCTTTCCGAGTCGTCTACGCCCAGTCAAAGAAAACAAAAAGTTCATGGAACTTTACAATCTGCTAAAGAACGTCAATGTTAATCTTCCTCTTTTGGATGTAATCAAAATAATGCCCACATACGTCAAATTTCTCAAGGAGTTAGTCGCAAGGGAACGACGATTGGAGGCAACTCAACGAGTAGAGTTAACCAAGGAGGTGAGCACCATTTGCAAGGGTCCGCTACCCAAAAAGAAGAAAGACCCGGGGAGTTTTTGCATAACTATTGCCTTAGGAAATTGGCAAACGGCACGTGGGATGCTCGACCTTGGTGCAGAAATCAATTTGATGTCGTACTCACTATATAAAGAGTTTGACCTCGGAACAATGAAACCCATTACGATGCGACTACAATTGGCAGATCGATCAATTAGACAACCGCTTGGCATAGTTGAAGATGTATTAGTTCAAGTCGGCGAACTTGTAATTCCAGTCGATTTTGTCATACTTGATGTCGGCAAAGTTCCAAAAGAAGGCACGGAGCATACTATTTTGCTAGGCCGCCCATTCATGTCCACTTCTCATACATTGATTGACGTGCACAAGGGGAGAATGACCCTATCCATTTTGGGTGAGACAGTCACATTTTCACTTAAAGAAATCCACAACACTCCTTCTCCGTACATGCACGAGGATTTTTCGTTTATTGACCCTATTGCATCTTGTATTCACGAGCTCAAAGGGATCACTGTGCTAGATGAGTTAAGTGTCGAGGACGACACATAATTTTTAAACAGGGTGGTAGAGATGTTGGAAATAGACTTGAATGAAATCACTGAAGATTATGAAGAAGTTGAAGATTTCGATGAGAAATTGTGCGAAATAGCTAATGCACCTGAACTTGGGACGAAATCGGAGTTGAAACCACTGCCAAGCCATTTGAAGTATGTTTTCCTCGAGCCCAACGAAACAAAACCAATCATCATATTTTCAGCACTGGCAGAACATGAAGAAAAAGAATTGATTGCGGTGCTGAGTAACCACAAAGAGGCAATAAGATGGAGCATCAGCGACATCAAAGGGATGAGCCCTGTTACTTGCATGCACCGAATCGAGTTAGAAACCGACGCCAAACCAGTAAGGGATAGTCAACGAAGACTGACACCAACGCTTTATGAGGTGGTTGTTTTGCATGTAATTGTTGTGTTTTTCCTAGTATTTTTAGTTAGATCTTTATGTTGATTATATTAGTTTTTAATGGAATTTTATTAAGTTTTTATGTCGTTTTTCTTGTTTTGTTATTTTTCACTTGACTTGTTAATTTTATATTTTTAATGGGCTAATTGGTTCAATCACCTTGAGGTTTAGTGTTATTCTTGGGTTTTAATAATTAAAATTCTCTTTCAATAGGTGGCTTAATGATTTTTAAATCAAGCTAATGCATGGAGGCCAAAAATCCAAGCCTGACCTTGCCTATTTGCATGCCCAAGTTGGTGCCAAGAGCAAGCTCCAAAGGAGCAAAACATTCTGGAATGAGAGCTCGAGCGTGCCCGTCTGTGCCCAAAATTGCGCCGGCACTTCCAGGTGCCAGAGCTTGAGCCCACTCCGATGCCCAGAGTTGCGCCCAGCACTTCCAGGCGCCAGGGCTTGAGCCCACTCCTATTCCCAGAGTTGCGCCCAGCACTCCCAGGAGCCAAGGCTTGCGCCCACATTCGTGCCCGCTTCCATGCCTGGCCCAGCAACACCCAAGCAATCTTACCCAAAGCTAAGCTTTTCAAGTCAATTTCCCGGGTTAAACTGGGTCCAACCCGGGAATGAAGTTCTAAAATCCCAAATTGGATATTTAAACCCAATTAGGACCTAGTATAAAAAGGAGACAACCCTCATTTTGTAGAGGATCACTCAAATTTCCCAAACTTGCATGGGTTTTGGAATATTTTCTCTCTCTTGTTCTTATTTTAATTTTGAAGATTGCCTTGGGTTTGTAAGCCTAAGAAGAATACAAATACTCCTTTGGATTAGTGCTTTTGATTGTAATTCAAGCTATTGGATCCTCATCTTTTATTATAGTAAGCTTCCTTTTAATTTCAAACTTGTTCTTCAATTTTATGCTTTGTTCTTTATTTTATGCCTTTTGTCTTACCTCCTTCATTTTATGATTCTAGATGAGTGACACATCTAGATCGTAGATAGGGTCATAGATTGTTTAGGTTTTAAGTTGTTCTTGTGCTTTATTTGCAATTTAATTTTCATGCATAGTTTTGGCTTAAATCCTAGATCTATTGCTTGATACTTGTTATTTCAAGTAAAGTTTCGAACTTTGACGTTAATTTTCATTGCTCTTGCTATTTGTGCTTTTAATTCTTGAAAACTTGCATTATTCAAGTTTGTATGTACATGCAAGCTTAGTCGTACCTTGGCATGCATGCTTGTACTTGGTGAAACATGCTTGTTTTTGCTTACTTTTATTATTTGCTTTGCATTTCCACTTATGGCACACGACCGAGGTATCCGACCAACTTGAAATTTCAATTCCTAGCTTAGTTTAGTTAGTTTAATTGCTTTATTTTCATTTCCCTTTTATTTTCCAAGCTTGAAACAGTGACATGCAAACTAGGAGTGATGCACCCTTAGATTTCAAGTGATCAGTGACAAATTCAATGTACATGTAAATCAGAATCATAAGCGTGCCTAGACTACCTCAAAGAAAGGGGATATTTACGCTAAGGTTGACTATGATCATCTTCGTGCGAAATTCTTGAGAGTTCACTTTGGTCCCCACACATCTCAGTTCAACACTCTATCACTACTTGAAAGGTGATTTTTAATTGTCTTGGAGTTTTTGATGTTCTTCGTAGGAGGGCTTCATCGGTCCGTCGTTTTGTTGCTTTTTCTATGCGAGTGTGGAGGACGTTGATCATATTCTCACTGCCTACCCTCTTGGTCATCATATATGGGGTTCGATCGAGGACACTTTTGATATTCGACTACCTCTTTCTGGTTGGTTCATTAACCTTTTGCAATTTTTTATTTGTCTGTTATTTTAGTACATAGGTTCTCTTCCTTTGGAAGGTGACATTTATCTCTATGGGGTGGACCATTTGGAGTTTCCGGTGTAACTTGATCTTTAACGGTGTTTTTCCATCCACCACGACAACCTTTATCACCATTCGGTCGCTTATTGTGGACTCGGTGTTAGACCTCAACACGGTGTCTAATTGCATTTTTGACCTGCTTTGTTTGTTCAAGTTGGGTGTGCGTGGTAGGCCGGCGGGCCTTTGCCCACACTAGTCCCGATGAAATAGTCGTCCCCTTCATTGGGTTGGATATAGGCTCGAACATGTTCTTTTAATTGAAGAATCTATGTCGTGATCCTTGTAAATGATTAACGTTTTTTCCCTCTTCTTGTTATATTTTTCGACCTAAAAAAACAGGTGCGGAAATAAAAAGAGAGAGAGAGAGAAATAAACCAGGAAAATAACAAAAAATTGAGAATAACTAACCATAAATCACCCCTATATATTAATTAAAAATTCTCATAACCTATATGTCTATTTCGTATACTTCGCTTGAAAAATAAAATATTATGGTGATTCAGAGTCTGATATATACCTAATTTAATAATTTTCTTTTATTGTATTTTTCCTGATTTAATATTTATTTTTATTTTATATAGCCTAATTTAATAATTTCTTATTATTATATTTTGTCTAATTATATTTTTTTTTATTCTCCTAATATAAAAATAAAAATAATTCATATATACTTAGTAAAAGAATCTAATTTAGTTATTTTAGTTAAAAGATAAACTACATTCGAAATAATATCAATTATAAAAAGACGTAATTATGAACATAATTAAATAAGTTATAATAAAAGTTGAAATAATTTATTTTTAGAATCTTAAATATTTTATATATATATATACGATTTACTTACAATAACTTTAGTAGGTAACTAAATATTAATAATGAATTCAATCTAAACATACGAAATATAATATTATATAATAATAATTGATAAATATTTTCTTTGACAATATGACGATACAATAAGGCTTGACAAGACTTGATAGTATGATAACTTTTAAAATTTTAAATGTACGTAACAATAGTAATTATTAACGAAATTAATCAAATTATTAAAATATAAAATGAGTTAATAACAATAATGAATAAATATAGATTAAATACGTGTTAAAATGTGACATCTTTTGAAATTTTATAAGTATGTATATAAAATTATTAAAAACTTAATATAAATATTAAAATATAAAATTATTTAATAATTATTAATTAATAAATAAATTAGATATATTTAAGACATGAGTTTTCCTAAAAACATATCATTTTAATTTCTCATTTTAAATATAACAATGCATAACGTGGACCGCGCGTTGGGCAGACTGGCTCAAGCCTAAAAACAGTAGGAAATATTCGACACAAAACGACGACGTTGAGTTCTATTCCAGACCAAATAATAGCAAACTTAAAACCAAACCCTTTTTTGGGTTCCCAAATTTTATTGGGAAAAAGGTGTCCCGCAATATAAAAAATTATCGATTTGTGGTGTGAATGCGATTGGCAAAGACGACGATTAGGTTGGTCAAATTTTGCCGATAGCTGGTGGCGCCGCCCGTCGCGTCGCACTGAATAATACAATTTTCTGAAGAAGAAAAATAAAAATATCTCGTTCGAGATCTCTACAATTCCTCACCGTTGCCTCGCGCGGTTTCAATTTAGAAGGTAATTGAATAATTACTGTAATTGTCCTGAATTTAGTTTTTTTTTCTTGATTATATTCGATAGATTATCAAGCCAATTGTTCTTTTGAAAGAGCTTTTTTTGTTTTTTTAGATCCTGCGTATCTTTTATTGATGCAATTTGAGATTTGCTGTGCCTTACCCTTTTTTGTTGGGACTTTGACTTTTGCTGCTACCTTGTTGATTGTGTTCGTTAGATAGAAGGTTAGGCCGTGTTGATTTTAGCTTAATTGAGGCAATTCTTAAGCATTATGAATGTTATACAGGTTATTTATACTATAGAATATCAAGTCAATTATTTGTTTGAGAGGGTTTATCGGGATGATGTGTATCTTTAATTAGTGTAGTGGAAATATCTCTGGTCGAATTTTGGCTTGAGGGATGTCAATATTTATCAATTTGAGACCTGTTGACTTGTGCCTTGCGTGTTTGTTGGGATTTTAACTTTTTCTGTTACGTTTTATTTGTGTTCGTTAGGGCTTCATGATGTGTTGATCTCTGTAATGGTTATTGGCAGCTTATATAACAAGTGTTTTAGCTGTATCGACTATATTTTAGAGCATTATGAAATCTTAAAAAGGTTATTTAATGTTTTTTGTTAGTGTAGAAAGTGGGAAGGTTTTGGTTGGTATACGATATACTTGCAAAATTACAGGAACCGCTTCAAGATTAAGTTTAGTCTTTAAAAATATTGGATTCGACTTTATATTAGTTGTTCTTCTTGATTACTACCCTATCGTTTTAGTAAAGATGTTCAGTTTATCTTTCTATCAGACAATGGCAGCTTCAGGAGACTCATGGGTAAGGGAATATAATGAAGCGGTCAGACTTGCTGATGACATCACTAACATGATATCTGAAAGGAACTCAGTGCCGGCATCTGGGCCGGAGGCCCAGCGGCATGCATCTGCCATACGGAGGAAAATCACTATACTCGGAACCAGACTTGACAGCCTACAGTCTCTTCTATCAAAACTTCCCGCAAAGCAAGCATTGTAGGTTAATTATCTGTAATGCGATAAAGTAGTTTTGTATATTTCTCCTTTATCCATTTTTGGATTTTCATTGGTCAAGTATGCTTCAATCTCCCTTCTGAATTCCACTATCCAATTTTGCACCCAGCATTTTTATTTTCTAAAATTAATCCGTGATGACCTATTACGAGTCATTGATGATCGAGCGTATGTTTTTCTTCATTTTTGTGTTTCCAGTTGTACATAGCAACTTAATTCCTTGTGCTCTCTTTTGAAACTGCTCCTTTCCGTTTGCAGGACCGAGAAAGAAATGAACCGTCGCAGGGACATGGTTGCTAATTTGAGAACAAAAGTGAACCAGATGGCTTCCACTCTGAACATGTCAAACTTTGCAAATAGAGACAGCTTACTGGGTCCTGAGATAAAGCCCGCTGATGCCATGAGCAGAACGACTGGCCTTGACAACCACGGCGTTGTTGGTCTTCAAAGACAAATCATGAAAGGCTAGTTGCTGTAACTCTGATTTTAACTTCACTTGACTTTTTCATTCTGACTTTTTTTTTTTTTTTTTAAATCCTGCAGAACAAGACGAGGGTCTTGAGAAATTGGAGGAGACAGTGATAAGCACCAAACACATTGCACTGGCAGTGAATGAAGAACTTGATCTACATACAAGGCTAATTGTGGGTTTTTCTTTTCTTTCTTTTCATATTTAGCACACTTCTTAAGAGGCTAGCTGTTTACAATCCATAAATTGTTAGATGCTTTAATTTGATGGTGAAGTTAATTTCTGCTGATGCGCAGGATAACCTGGATGAACATGTTGAGGTCACAGACTCCAGACTACAGGTGAGAGTTGTTTCCAATAAAGTATCTCAAATATGTAGCGTCGCATTGTTATAATTTTTAGGGTTAATTACAAAACTACCCATGAGGATTAACCTAATTACAAAAAAGCCCAATTATTGTAAGGCAATTACTGACCTAAAGGAGATATTTGTAATTTTAAAAGATGAGTGTTTATGAAGGTAAACAACATTTTTGGATTTTGATAAAATTTGAGGATACGAATTTTTTTTTGTACAAAGATAGTTAGATACCAAAAACACTTTTCCAAAATTAGAAACATCCCACCCTTGACTTTTAAAATTTGTTTAAGCACTCCCAATAGATATATGATATGAGAAATTCAATTTTAAATAAAGCAAGAATAGGAGTTGGTGCTTCATTTAAAGATTCGAAATGACAATCGTCTCAAATTCAACATTTATGTTCCCGAACATAGAATTATGATTGGTTAATGTGGTTCTCAGCGAGTCTATGATTTTTACTGTTATTTGTTTTGTTTGGAATGGAACAGCGTGTGCAGAGGAGGCTTGCAATATTGAACAAGCGGACAAAGGGTGGGTGCTCGTGCTTGTGCCTCCTTCTATCTGTCATAGGGATTGTTGTTTTGGTCGCAGTTATATACATGCTCATCAAATATTTGTGATTCTATAAAGGCTACATATACATCGTTCTCACGTGCTTATGTTTGTGTCTGAGTCTGTGTCTTGATATAATTATTATGTTGGTAAATGAAGAGTAAAAGACGACACTGGTAATGCTTTGTATTTATCCTTCGCAAAAAAGACGAATGTGTTTTTAGATTGCTTGTCATCATGTATATAAACTACATGATTTGTCTCGTGTAAACTTATGTTGTCGAGAAACTTATTCTGAATCTTTTCTACTCTGGAGTACAGTTTTATTTTATTGTTTTTGACATATGATCCTTTTGGTTGCACTTCCTATTGTGTTTGTATAATTGCTATTCAGTTAAAGGGGCGCCAAACAAAATTTTTATTTTTAAATTTGAGATTCTTGATTTCACAACTTTCTATCACTCCACATTCCATTATATGATTTATATTAGATAAATAAATGCCACTATAAATTACCGCCAATGAAAGCCCCCGTCATTTTAATTAATTTCACGTCTCCTTTGAAACCACTTCACAATAAAATGAAGGTGAGATATATAAATATGGGACCGGATATTTGTACTCAAAATTTTTTTGAGTTGACCCATGAATAAAAATACCCCGATAATATTTTAAATATATTAGAATTTTATTAAATTAACCTCATAAACTTTCTATTTTACCCCTATCTAATAAATAATATAAACAAAAAAAAATCATTAAAAAATAAAAAGAGGAAAACATGAAGAAGACGTACAAAAAACTGAGAAAAAAAAGAAAGGAAAAAACGAAGAAGTGAGAAAAGTGAAGATTTCTTTTTCAAAAATTTTTGCAAAGAAATGAGGATATGTATCCTATTAAACAATCAAACATCTAGGGTTATTCTCTCATTTTTTTTAAAATTGATGTTCTTTCAAAGAAAATTAAAAAAAAAAAAAAAATTTGGCCTACTATAAGGTTCGACTCTGGTTTCACGAACAATGAAGCAGTGTTCGATATTTTTTTTTAACAAATGTGTAATGTTCGAAAAACTTTTTAGAACAAATGTGTAATATTCGATTTTTTTTTTAGAACAACTGTGTAATCATAGGAGATTTTTTAGAACACTCTGTGTTTAACAATAAATAAATTGTTCAAAGTAGATTTACGAACTTGAAATCTATGTTCGAAAATTTGGTTTGAACAATCTGTTTTTTGACATAAATTTGTGTTCGAACTTTTTTTCCGAACAACCTGTTTATGTTCATCATTACCAGTTCGAACACAACTTCGACAATAAATCATAATGAACTATTTTGTGACGAAAAAGTGATGAAAAATGTGCAAATATAGAATGTGATTATTGTAACACTAAAAATGTAGAGAAGACTTGCATCATTCATCTTATTTACTATCCTTCAACATTATTGAGTTTCGTTTTGAGGTGGGGTTTGAAATAAATATGGAAAGGTTCGAGAAGAAAAAGATTTTTTCTTTTGCTTTTTTTAATGTTTAAATTAATTTTATGAGAAGATTATTTTTATCTTTTTAAACATGTCTATTTTTGTCGTCAACTAATCAAATTTTGGGGTGACAATATTCGCCCCAATAAAATATATATATTTGAGTGCCAAATATAAATAATATTTGATGCGTTTCACGTTTCTTTTTTCATGTTTAAAAGGCACAAAATTTTCAAGTGTTATGGGATGGTTCGATCACACGAGCTTCTGTCAAACTCCTGTCACCCCGCCAAACACGCCAAGAAAAATGCATATAAAGAGAAACATCTAAACTATAGTCATAATCATTGTTAAGACCTACTTTGTTGAATTCCACTTATATTCATCTGACTTTTACGAGAAAATCACATTTACAGCTACTACCTAGTTCAGTTAGTTTAATTAATGGAAAAATAATACCTACAAATTCAAACCATATACATCATATTGTCCAAATTAAAATTAAAAAAATCCGATGAACAAAAAATATATATCGAGTGCAATCTAATTATATTATTCTCCACAATCATCAATTCAAAGCACATTAAAAAAAAAAAACCCAGCCTGGATTAATGGTGGCCCCGCCGTATTAATGGTCAGAAAAACATCCATATGCCTCTACATCTCCGCCGCCGCCGTAACCCTGGCGGTGATCGTCCTCACTCTCGGCTTCACCGCTCTAAAACCCAAGCACCCAATCACCACCGTCAACTCCATCGCCATCTCCGATCTCCGTTTCAAAATGAACTTGCCCAAACTCCGAGTCCACTTAAACCTCACCCTGGACGCCAACGTCACCGTCAGAAACCCTAATCCGGCGGGGTTTAGGTACGACAAGACCTCCGCCGTCCTCAGGTACAGGGGGAACGACGTCGGGGAGGCTCTGATCCCCGCCGGCAACATTCCCGGCCGTCGAGCTCGCCGGTTCAACATCAGGCTCGCGTTAATGGCGGACCGGATCGTCGCCAACCCCGATTTCCGCTCCGACGCGGTATCCGGCACGCTGCCGTTGCAGGCGGACGTGAGTATCCTGGGGAAGGTGCGGCTACTCGTCGTCGTTAGGGTTATCGCCGCCGCTTCTTGTGATTTCGAGGTTCATCTCATCCGCCGGAGCGTGGTTAACCAAACGTGTCGCTATAAGACCAAATTATAGCACGTGCAACGCATTATGGCCTTTCATGGGTTTTAGGGCGTGTTTGTTTGCAAACTCTTCAAAAAAAAATGATTTTTTTTTTAAGATTTTGCAAACATCACAAGCTGAGAATCACTTTCTTTTTAATTATTGCACTCACTTTCTTAGTACAATGTGAATTAATTAAGGTTATGTACAACTATGCTCTCTTGGTTTTACTCAAATTTAATTTAGCCAGTAAAATATGAAAATTATTTTAAGAGTTTGCAAATGTTAGGAGGTGAGAATCAATTTTTTTTGTTTCTTTGTTAGAATTTGCAAGGTGAAGTTTACATGTTACGTGCAACTAGTTTTCAATTATCTGTCATTTGTGTATGTTTTTGCAATTCATGACAATTAACTTTACAATTTATTTCTTAAACTCAACAAAATGAAGTATTAATAAGAATTATGAGCTGCACGGAGGGCGTAGGCAGGATTTTTTTCATTCTGGTCTGGTCGAAATACACACATGTTTGTGTGTGTGTGAAATTAATATCAGAATATAATAAAATACTATTTTTAATAAAAAAATATTAGTGGTTGATATTAGCCATTTAATTTTTCGAAAAATAATTTTAGTAATGAAAGTGTTACTTAGCCATTTAAAAAAAAAATGGCTCGTGCTTTCTCGGTGCGAGACAAAAAATAACAACAAAACGGACAATTTAACTCAAATGTTTGAAAAACTTGTTTTTTAAGCCAAAAAATTGCGTCTCTAGAAAATAATTATAAATATTATATGTTAATTTTAAATATTCAATAGTGATATGAATAAGAAACAAATATTACCATGCAATTTTTTATAAAATAAAATTTATTAATTATTGAAGTAATGTCGATAATTGGTAAAAAGTTTTTCTAAATTATCAACCATCATTGATATAATATATGAGTGTTTAAATAGAGTTAGATTATAATAAAATTAACATGGACTAATTTAGATAACTCGTAAAAAGTTTTTTTAAATTATCAACCATTGTTGATATAATGTATGAGTGTTTAAATAGAGTTAGATTATAATGAAATTAATAATAAAATTAATATGGACTAATTTAATTAAATTGTGCTATTTTTTTATACCCATCGGGATGGTTCCGCTTCTGGTAAAAATGTCTTAATTCTTAATTTTAAATATTACAGA
The DNA here is from genome assembly GCA_014905375.1 of Phtheirospermum japonicum. Lineage (NCBI taxonomy): Eukaryota > Viridiplantae > Streptophyta > Magnoliopsida > Lamiales > Orobanchaceae > Phtheirospermum > Phtheirospermum japonicum. The sequence continues at coordinate 266,138 of BMAC01000644.1, read as the reverse complement.
AGTTCGAATTTCTAGTAAAAATTGAACATCACATAAGTGATTTCAAATACTATAATTAAAATGAAAAAGATGGTTTGAAATAAAAAGAGCATGCCCACAGACCACAGCTGTAGAGAGAACCTGTACTTGAAGCATTCACCAACTTATTTTATATAATTACAGCCAAAATGTTGCTTTCAATTGTAAAACACTCAAACTCCTCATCATCAGTAAATATAATTCCAAGAATATACTACTTCACTACTTCAATTTACCCAAAACCCCTTTTGATATCTTGCTAAAAAAACCAATCCAAAACAAAAAAAAATTATGATCTTTTTTTTTTTTTCAACAGCCTAGTAGGATTGGATTAGTTTTGGTAATTGGATAAGTATTATAAAATATAACCAACCTACACAAATAAATATTAAAGTATCAAATTTCTTTTATTAAAATGTTAGAAACACATAATAATATCAATGTAAGACGGGTCGAATTGCATTTTTTAAGGTTTTAATCGATCTAATCCATTAAAGAAGTGAAATTAGGTAATATCTTAATTGGAAAATACATCTAAAACTATAAAGTTCGAATTTTTAGCATAATCGATCCCGAAATCAGAGTCCCTTTTCCCATCCAATCCAAGTCAACCCAGCTATGATTAGAAATATTCATTCAAATTCGACACAATAATCTGGGTTTATCCCCAAGCATTCCATGGCGAGCTCGATTTCCCCTTTTCTGCTCCTCTTTTTACTCACTTTCTGTTGCGGCCCTGTTCAGTCCGACGAAGAAGGGCATATCACGGCAGAAATATCAAACAAGGGCCTCGATTTTCTGAAGAACTTGCTGATAGAAAAAGCTGAATCTTCATTAGTCCCACTCGAGGTGCCCACGATTGCAAAGACCGTGAAAATTCCAGTTTTAGGTAAAGTTCAAATGGTTCTATCGGATATTGTTATTGAAAGCATTCATGCGACGTCGTCTACTGTGAAAACTGGGGATACTGGGATAATTATCGACGTGTCTGGGGCTACTGCTAAATTGAGCATGAATTGGAAGTATTCGTACAGTACTTGGTTGATTCCGATTTCGGTTTCTGATAAGGGGAATGCTACTGTTCAGGTAATTTATCAGCATTTATTGTGAATTTGGTGCTGTTGGATATTTTATTTTATTTTATTTTCTACTTTTAATTAGTTTTGCGTAGTTTGTGTTTTTTAGCTTAGACATTTGGTGTACTTTGAGTAACAATCGTTGCTTTGGCTGAATCTGTTGCGTAGTCTGGTCTTTGTAATTGGGGGTTAATTGCAAAACTGATTTATCATTCAAAATTATTAATGCTTATTTATCATTTGTTCCTATTTTATCAATTGCACCCTAAAGAGGGAGTGTTTGTTAGGTATACCTGCATTGTAGACCTGAAGCTTTAATTTCTTGTCTTTTCTTTGTGAATTCATGCTATCATCCGAGACGAATTATGCACCAAGCGAAATTAACAAATCTTGTTTGTTCTAAGGTTGAAGGACTAGAAGTTGGGCTGTCACTCAGTCTAAAGACTGTAGAAGGATCTCTAAAGCTGACACTCTTGGAATGTGGATGCTATGTGAACAATATCTCTATAAAGTTGGATGGAGGAGCATCCTGGCTTTATCAAGGGTATCTTTTTTATTCTCTTGATGGGCATCAGAGAAATTCTTGCAGATGAATGTAACATCAAGCGCTTGGCAGTTTTATCGGTTATAACTTGTTGATATTATATTAACAGAAAAGCTGATAGGGCCTAATTTATAACCTAGGTGCAGGATTATGAAAACTATCAAGTTTCTGTTGATTTTATCTTGCACCAGACATCATATCAAGCAGTGGGTTTTTAAAGCATGATCTACTAATTCTAGACCGTGCTTTAATAATTCTGCCCATTGAAGTCTACGGATTTTGCTTCATTTAAAGCTCAGCCGAATAGCACAAGTGTATTTAATTCTTCTCACTGAAAAAATGGATACCGCTTGAATCTGCATGCTCGTCATTTGTTGATTCAGCAACTCTTGTTATACGTGAAGCAATCTCTAAAACCACGTTGTACTTAGCTTTCATTCTGCCAACTTTATGTTATGTGATTCCTCTTTTGAGCACAAAGTCCTTGAAACTCTAATATGCAATTACTACTCTTTGCTTTAGGAGTTATCTTTTATTCTGCGGGTTAATTACGAAAAATTACCCCTGAGGTTTGAACTAATTACAAAACAATCCATCTAGATTTCAAAATTAAAAAAACTACCCACAAGATTTTATTTTCTCTTACATTTACCCCTTCATAAACAAAAAGCATTTCAAACCCCCCTTCACATTTATAAAATATAACAGTTAGCCCCTTATTTTAACACGGAATCGAATCAAACTCCAGGAGTACCTTTTGTTTATCCCTTATTCTACTGTGAGTCATAGTTCTGCCTCTGTGTTTTTTTTTTGTCTTTGTATTAGATGGTTCTTCAAATCTCGCCTTTTATCCTTCCCCTTTGCCTTTGTCATAGTTTTTTATAATTTGATGCTCAATCAGTTTATTTTTCTTTTTTCAAGGTTGATAGATGCTTTTGAGGGTAATATCGGTTCTTCAGTTGAAAGTGCTGTTTCTAAGAAACTAAAAGATGCAATTGTAAAGCTCGACTCTCTATTGCAATCTCTTCCTAAAGAAGTACCAGTAACTGATATCGCTGCACTGAACGTTACACTTGTCAATGACCCAGATTATAGTGAGTCATCACTCGGCCTTAAAATTGACGGTTTAATATCTGCCAAGCATGAAGTTGCAGCTTCCAACCACTATCGTAGATTACTACAAGCTTCACATTCTTGCGAGAAAGCAGATAAGATGGTCAAATTCTCTCTGCATGAGGATGTTCTTAAGTCAGCATCATCAGTTTACTTTGTGGTGAGGTGTTAATTTTTTCAGTTAATGTGTCACTAGGAGATGGGACGAATCAGGTTGCTTTAGTAGTCAAATCTGGGCCCACCTGATTTGTATTACTTGGTAATATTAAGTTACAATCACAAAAACTATCCTTGAGGTTTAACCTAATTACAAAATAATGATTAAAAAAAATTATCTTTCAAACTTTACAAATACCCATTTCAGGTTTGCACTTAACAAATATCCCCCTTATTGAGGTGCGATTTGTAAAATTGTTGGGTATTTTTGTAATTACATTGGACATCAAGCTTTTTTTTTTTTGGGTAATTAACCTTAATATTAACTGTCCATGTTTAGGCAGCCTCGGTCGAGGTATCTGTTTGATTCCAGCCATGATTTGGCTTTTGATTTGCTGAAATCGCACTACTGAATCATCTCATCTTATAGCCTAATAACAATTTTTTTTCCCTGTTTAGGCAAGCAAGATGCATTGGATGGTTGATAAAGCTTCAGATCAATCTCTCTTGAACACAGCTGAGTGGAGGTTTATTGTTCCCCAGTTGTACAAGATGTACCCAAATCATGACATGAATCTGAATCTTTCTGTATCGTCCTTGCCAACCATAAGGGTCGAGAATCAGCAGATCAAGGCTGAAATCCCCTTGGATGTGGTGGTTGATGTTTTGGATGTGGACAAAGTAATTCCAGTTGTATGCGTTTCAACGGTATGTTTTATTATAAATTTTGCTTTTATTGTAGAAACAACTATACATGGTTACTAAAACTGGATTTTGTGCCTTTCAACTTGGGTAAATTACAAAAACTACCCCTGTGGATTAGTCTAATTACAAAACCCCCCTATATTTTTCAAAATCACAAAATGCCCTCAAGGTATAATAAACATTGCTTAACAAAGACACCCCTATTGACTCTTGAGGGTGCAATTTGTAAGCAGTAACAAATATGAAAGGGGTTATTTATAATTGAAAATATCTGGGGTTTATTGTAATTAAACTGAACCCCGAGATTATTTGTTTGTAATTAACCCTTCTGACTGTTGGAATTGAATACACGTGTATGAAATCTGTATCTTTTCAGTGGATCTTTTGTGTTCATTTTTCTGAATGGAGGTGAAAAGTGGAAGAAACTGAAAATTGTACATTGCTTGACATCGCCTAAATATTTTAAAATGGTTGATAGAATGATAGATTTGGTTTGGTGCAGGTGATTAGTGCTTCTGTATCTGCTGAAATTTCGCAGAATGCTGTGTCTGGTGTTGTTAAATTAATCGACTTCACAATGTCTCTTAAGTGGAGCAATATTGGTGACTTGCACATGCATCTAATCCAGGTATGACTATCAATTTCCAATCCTATGAAAATGAGAAGTAAAACAAAAACCAAAAAAAACCCCTAAGATTTGATTATCTTAATTTTATGGGGGTAACTGTAATATTTCTATAAATTTGAGGTGTGTATTGAAATTTTCTTTTAAAATAGCCCAAACGGCAGGGTTAGTTTTTACAATTTCCCCCTATAAATATTACCTTTTAGGTTTAGTTATATCCCAAAATTACAATTTTCCCATTTAACATGTTTCTATTTTACAAATTGCACTTATTATGGGGGTAATTTGACAAACCTAAAGGGGGTACTTGTAATTTTAAAAGATGTGTATCTTTTGTTAATTATCTAGGCTAAACCTCAGGATAATTTTCGAAATTATCCCATGCAGTTGTTGTTATTATTTCCTTTACCTTGATCATAGGATTGTGTTGTATTTGCAGACAATAATGTCCGCCACGCTGAAAACTGTGATCATGCCATACATAAATTTAAAACTCAGCAAAGGATTTCAAATCCCATCTTTCCACGGTTACGAGCTTCAAGATGCTCAAATCCTCGGCACAGATTCTTGGATTGTGATATGCAGCGACGTGACAGCTGTCAACACAGTTGGATCCCAGCTAGTTGCCGTCCACTGAAGAACATGTAAATTTAGAACGTGCAGTAAATATTTCAGTTGCCAGTATATCCCATGGTGGTGAGCTCCAAGATGCCGATTGTTTTTTTTATCACGACTGAAAAACGAGACGTATTTGCATCAGGGATTAGTTTCGTACGTGAAACTGGAACCACCACAACCAGCCCGGTCCATGACATTTTGTTGCATTCGAATATGAATTACAGCAGATTTCTGAATTGTTAAAATTGTAACTTGTTATATATTTAGTTGATTCTGCAAGTCATGTAACTTTATGTAGTTATTTGGTAAATGAATCCAAATCTGTAACATATGGTTCTGGCATAAATGAAAATTTCAGGTATAGGCTTAAAAGAACCATGTACAATAATACATTTTGTCTCTGTATATTTATTTATCTTAATATTATTATTTAATTTTTTGCTCTCTTTTTGGGTGAAGATTTTAGAAGAATACATTACGCTGTCATTCTCATTTTTTAAATTGTCATTCATAATTTTAAAACAACATTATACTTGAAATACATCTTTCAATCACTATTTCACTAAATAAAAAGTTACGTTTTCACCCCAATTCAATCCAAACTATCAAAACTTTTTTTTTTTCCAACACCATTCTTTTCAAAATTTTAACCATCAACCCAATTCAATTCAAACTATCAAATCTTTTTTTTTTTGCAGTTCATTTAGGCGGGCCCGAGGAGCGACCAAACCGACCAAACCGGGGTTCTCACATTTAATGGCTATATAGTATTTATATGAATTACCATTTCTATTACCATATAATTATAGAAACTTTTTAGATTTGAACAATAATCTTTTTGTTTCTTGTTAGATTTGAGATTATTCTTCGTTTTCCATTATCATATAATTATAGACGTTAATTCGATGAAGTAAAACTTTTTAGATTTAAAATGGTTATATTTTTATTCGATAAAACTTTTTAGATCTGAAAAATAATAGATATTATATTGAAAGGTTTGTTTATGATATTAATTGAAATGATTTATTCATGAATTGGAAGGGTTACGAGACGATTTAGAGTTAGGATTCTATTATGCATGTGCTTATGTGACGAGTAGGTATAGATGTTCATCTAAGTTAAAAAAAAATAGTGGTGTTTTGTGGTTAGGCACAAGTAATTTTTAACTATTTAAATTTGGTCAAACTCAATCTATGCCATTAATTTTGTACAAATCTAAAAGTTTTAAAAGTAACTTGTAAGAGGTTCTGACCCGGTTTCTACAATATTTTAGATTTAATATATAATATTCTAATTAAATATATAATATTTTAATTAAATAACTCAAAATATACTTTTAGTCATTTAGTTAAAATTTGAAAATAAAATAAAAGTAGTTTTTTGTTATTAATTTATTTTATATAATTTAAATAACAGTACTACTACTAATAATAAAATAAGTGGCACCGCCGTTACTGCTGGAAAATTCTTCGGCCACCAAAAAGAAATTCAATTTTTTTTAATTTACCCGACAGCTTGACGCTGCTGTCCGCCAGCATGCCGCCATCTCGCTGGCCAGAAGATTTTCCGTCCAAAGGGAAATTCCAACATTTAAAAAAAGAAAAAAATTGCCCGACAGCCAATGCTGTCGGGCAGCATGCCCCACCTCGCGATCCGAAAGGTTTTATGGCTACCGGAAAAAAAAAACTCCAACTTTCTTTTTTTAACTGGGCATAAGGATTGCCTGACAGCCTGGTGCACCTTATTCGCTATGAAAAAGAAAATCATGCATTTAATAAAATATAATAATATATGGGCACAAGGGGTGCCCGACTAATGTAATTTAGATTATTTAATTATTTATGATATTCGTAATTATAGTTAATAGTAATTTGATAGTATAATGTGTAGTTAACGAAATAAGAATCAAAATAAATCTAATCCAATATTCCTAATTTTTTCCCACGCTGATAGTACCCTGAACGTCAAGCACAAGGAATGAATCTGATAATCAACCTCTCGGAATGCGATCTCCGTTTCACCTCGTATTCCTCTAAGGTCGTACACCTGACTCTAGTAGAGCCTTTGGGGCCTTGAGCTACTAATAAGGATGTTAACTATAATTACGAGAGACAGGCTTATCCGACTCAATAGCTCGCGTTGTTCAGTCGAATGAATGTGAACTGAAACCTCTCCGAATGCTCCATCCGTTGCCAGTTGCCTTCACCTCCGTTTGTTCTTTTTAGCTAATTTGTATTTATTGTTAAGGGGACTTATACGGTGCCGTGAAGGTACCATTCCCCACTTAATTAGAACTCTTAGATCTAAAGTAGTTATAGATAATGATAAGATCTAAGGGACCATTCCCCATTTAATTAGAACTCTTAGATCTAAAGTAGTTATAGATAATGATAAGATCTAAGGGATGTAAATGCAGGGGGATAGGAGGTATGGTACCTTCACGGTACTGTAGTCATTTCCTATTGTTAATAATAATTTGGTAGTATATTACGCGGTTAATGAAAAATCTAATAATCAAAATAAATCTAATGCAATATTTATAAAAATAATTATTTTTAAAAATAAAAATATTTATATATAAACATCTACACCTTCATTACCACACACATATGAGAGCATCCAAATATATATTTTATAAATTCAAATATTTTCATTATTTGAATGAAATTAAAATATAAATATATATTATCCCACATAATATATATTATGTGGGATAGCAAAAAAATCGTGTGTTGAAATATCGTTATTTAAAATTTGTATTATTATGTTGTATGAATATTTAATTATTTTTTGGACATGTTATGTTTTTTTTAAATAATAATTCCTGACTTAACCATATAAAAAATTATGTAAATTATATTATATGTTGAGTATTTATAAATAATTTGTAATTTTTATTATTAGTCGGATAAGTATAACCATATAAAATATAATCATAACTATTCAATAATTAAAACTTATTTTTAATGGTAATAAATAATATCTACATTAATATATTATATATAACTCGATAAATAATACTTTCATATTGATGATGTTTTAATGAATTCTATAAATAATAAAAATATTGGTATTTTTATTCAATTATATAATAACTTTATTTATTTTTCAGTTCGCATCTTATTGCCACCATATATTATTTGAATGAAAAAAAAATATTATTCCACATAATATATATTACGTGGGATAGAAAAAATAAATCGTGTGTTGAAATATCGTTATTTAAAATTTATATTATTATGTTGTATGGACATGTTATGTTTTTTTAATAATAATTCCCGACTTAACCATATAAAAAATTATGTAAATTATATTAATATGTTGAGTATTTATAAATAATTTGTAGTTTTTGTTATTAGTCGCATAAGTATAACCGTATAAAATATAACCATAACAATTCAATAATTAAAATTTATTTCTTAATGGTAATAAATAATATCTACATTAATATATTATATATAACTCGATAAACAATACTTTGATATTGATGATGTTTTAATGAATTCTATAAATAATAAATATATTGGTATTTTTATTTAATTACACAATATAATTTTCTTTATTTTCCAGTTCACATCTTATTGCCACCGCATAAAGTTTATGAAAGAAAAATGGACATTCAAATTATATGTCATATAGTGAATTGTAGAAGTGTATATAAATTGTTTTAATACATTTTATTTTGGGTATATAAAATTATTAAATTTATTTTAAAATTCAATCAGTTTGTACCCTTTTTTTTTTCATAAAATTTGTATTTATAATATAATTTATATTTGATTGTCCTTATATTTAATTTCTTATTATTTTAGTTATATTTATTTTATACATTATAATTATAAAAAAATATTATTTTAATATACATTTTGTGAATCCCACGATAGGATTTCTAGTAATACACATAATAATAATAATAAAATTTTTTACTTGATTGCACAATTATTTTTATATATTTATTACGTAATACAAAAAGAAATAAAAAGTATCTTACTGATTGATTGATATTTTTTGGGCAAATAAAGAAACCAACGACCGAGCAGTTGCCACCCAAAGTGGCAGGAGTGAGGGGTTAAAAAGTATAAAAATTAATTATTTGGGGGTTCTACAAACAATTTATTTATTTACTTGGGGTGATGATGAAATTACACAAAATAATTGACTTATTATTTAATTATTTATTTTATATTTTAAGATTATGATTTTGAATCTAATTAATCATTAATAATTAAAATCGATATTTATAATATTAAAAATATAAAAAATAATTATATTATTACAATTAATTAAATAAATAAATAATCAAATCAGATTGACACTTGTCATACTTTAAGAAATACCTACTAAAATCGTTAAAAACTTATCTAAAAACAATTATCTTTTTATACTTTCTTCTGTTTCCATTATGTAGATTATTCGTTGTGCGGTTGCATGAATTGGAGGGGATGTAGGCTGCGCTCGGATACAAATTCATTTCAAGTTTTATTTTAATTTTGATTTTAGTTTTCATATATCAAAAGTTATAATTTTAATCTACATTCATTTTTTTCTCCCACCAATCAATTCACTCTATTCTTTAATTGTTCAACCATCAATTAATATTATATATATTTAATAAATTTTACTATCATCTCCGTCACACAACTCTAACTATCAAATATTATTTTACTATTTTTATATTAAACTAACCTGTATCATTATAATTGTACTTCCAAGTTTTTCAAAACGAATGATATAAAATCGCCGTCCTAAACCTTGATTAATTATGAATATCCTTAATTAATAATTTTGTAGTAATTACTGAATAATTGATAGGTGAATATTTTAGTTGTTTTGACCATCTGATATATGACAATATTAATTATTTGCATATAAGTGTGTGGTAAATAAATAGCAACTATTTAATTGTGTAAAATGATCGATAAGAACATTGACACAATTTATTGTTTGTGTTTTCTTGTTAATAATATAGATTTATACGGTGAGTATATCCAATAATTAAAATAATATTTACAAAAAAATTATTAGTTATTATTTTAGAAATATATTAAACATTCAGTTTGGAGTTGCTAATTTATATATATATATATATATATATATAAAACTTAATTTGTGAAAATAGGTAAATACTATTAACGGTTACTAAATAAATTAGTAGTAATCAATTTTATTTTTTTTAAATGTAGATTGATTATAAATATGTCATATTCTTGGCAACTTTGAAAACAAAAATGCCATTTCAACCAAAATTTTAATCACCTACTTATCAAAATGCTCAAATAACCTCTTTTTCATAATCAACGTTTTGGACTTGAAATGTCAATTCAAACATGTGTTTACCAAACAACCCAATTCAAAATTTTGTTTGTCAATCATTTAAATTCAATCCAAAACTTTAATTTTTGTTCGATACTCTAGCTTCCAAACACAACCAATCTCCTAGCATTCTATTTTGAGAACTAGCATTCTATTTTGAGAAAGGGTTCTTGAAGGGAATATTTCAATGAATTTAAAAAAAGGATTAGGAGTCTAATATGTTGTTTGATACGTATGAGGTTTCTAAAACTTTTATTCCTTTTAGGAGTTTATTTTGTCTATATATTATTTTGACTTTCTTGCCAAATATATTAGATATTAATTTTAGGAAATTTCTTATTCTTATCTTATTTGGTAATTATTTTGTATATTATTAGAATTAGTTTAGGTTGTAATTATCTTTCTCCCAACTTAAAATTTCATATGTTGCAAGTCATGATTATTAGGAGTCTTAGATTTTATCTCATCTCCTCTTTTTAAGCAAGGATGTCTATATAAATATGAGAACTAGCTCTACAATTTTAAGACGCTGAATACGCTGAGAAATACACGAAGAAAAGATCAGAGTTGAGAGTTGGAGCGATTTATTCGATCAACAGCAAATCTGCTCAGACGCAGATGTTACTGCTCGTGCTGCAACATCTGCACTAACATCCTGTTGAACGAATTATTTTCTTCCATGCTTATATGTTTTTATTAAGATCAAATCTTGGAGATTTTGATTCTTAACTTTTGGAAGAGTGTGCTGATTTAGAATGATCTTACTCGATAGGAGTTTTTCGTAGTCTTTACTTGTTTATATTTTCATGTGTAATCGTTGATACACTTTTCGAGTAAAGACATACAATCTTACTCGATAGGAGTGTTTCGTATTCTTTACTTGTTTATATTTTCATGTGTAATCGTTGATACACTTTTCGAGTAAAGACATTTTCGCCTTGAGGCACGACTACAATGATTTATTTCTTGTAGTCAAAAGTTTTAAAAGCTTGTGTTTTGTTATTTTAATTCCGCTGCTATTTGTTTACACTCTACACAAAACACACTTGGTTTGTTGATTGTTTTAATAGTTTTCTATTTTTATTCATGAACAACTTAGCAAATTAGGGCTTGCAATTCTTTCGGTTGTCAGATTCTTGTCATTACATTCCACCAATGATGAATTGATCGGCAAAGGAAACAAAGGTAAAAATGTTTAGTTATATAAGACAAAACTATCGCAACTTGTATGTCATACAACATTTTTCTTACAAAAGATTATATAAATATATAAATAGTTGAAGCTCAATTTGTTAATTTAACAAGATGATTAACAAATCAAACTTTTAGTTCACGGTTTTGTGTCACAAAGAATGAAAGACATAAAAAAAAAAATGGTTCACGGTTTTTCATTCAGAGTTCTGAAACTAAGATAGAGACTCAATTTTTCATTGTTTTTAATAAGTCAAAACTTGGTTCACGGTTTTTATTTTTGAGTTTTAATAGACTCAATTATTTACTATATATTTAGGCCATCCAGTTTCAAAGGCTCTTAGGGCTGATTATGCTTGGGCGGGTAGGTTTTTTTTTTTTAATGCAAAGTTTGAAGAAAACTCAACTAATCAAAACATTACGATCATATTCAAACCGACTAATTAATAGTTAGTTTTGATAAATAAATAACTCGGGTTAATAAAAAAAAAAGGCAAATTGTCCATCATGAAACTAAAAGGCAAACAATACCAAAACAAACGGATGAATATTCACACAAAAAGGTTACTACGGACTGAAAAAAATAAAAATATTCACTCAAAATAGCTATAAAATTGTTGTAACATAAAATAAGTAGCAAATCAACAACGAAAATATATTACTAGATGAAATTAAGAAACATTATATAGCCATACGTTGCTAATTTATTGCAAAACTTAGAATGAGCTTCTAGATTAAAAATGATAATTGTCAGATATATTCTCTCCGTTTTTTCGGTGTCTTTTAAATGCAATATTTTGTTTTAAATTAGGCATTGTTTAGTTGAGACTTTTGAAATAGCTTATTACTTATTTCATTCTAATAAGTTCTTTCAATGTGTGTGATAATAACTCACAATAAGTTCATATTCAAAATACAATACAAATTGTAATATTTTCTGATAAGCTCCCATCTTTTGAACGAACAATAACTTTCTTATCCTTTTATATTGTAATAAGAATTTTTTTATAAACTAACATTTTACAGGAATATTGTTATTAGACATATATAAGGAAAATTATTATAATTATTTTTCTTATAATTTCTCATTATGTATCTTATTTGTAAAATTACTTTGGGAAGTCTTATTTATTTATTTATTTATTATATGTTCTTCTTGCTTTTCATGTATACTATTTTTGATATTTCTTAACAATATCTATATTGGTAATTGATCTTCAGTCAGCTAATTAAAAACTAATTTAAAATCAGCTATCAGCTACCACCTCTTTAAATCAGCTCAACACCAATCATGCATTTAATTGTCATTTTAGAATTTCTTTTAATAACTTTTGTTCAAACTTTATCTCTGCTTATATAAAGAATTCAAAAAAAAAATTTATCATAATAAAATAATTATGAGTAAAGAGTGAAGAAAAATTAATTAAAAATATTTTTAATTATTTAAGGATGTATTAGTCAAGTTCATATACTTCTTAGCTGTTAATATAAACTCTCAAATGTTATTTAATAAAAATTAGAGGGAGTATAAAGTTAATTAATTTATTATTAACCACTAAATCTTTCGTTGCAAAAACCTCCGACCACCGTATACAAGCCCGACCGGAGTCTCCATCAATTAGGCTGCTACACAGTCAAAACATATATATTAACACTCCACACGGGGAGACAATCACAAAACATCAAAGGGGCAAAAAAGAAAAAAAAGAAAAGAAAAAGGACTTTGGTAAATTTGCAGGTGTGGCAAAAAGTTGAAATTTGTTGTCACATGAGTTCGGTCCATCCAAATCATATCTTTGAATGAATCTTTAATTAAGTCAAGCGCGCTCCATTTGATTAATTAATAGATTTCAATTGGCAGTAAATACTCGAGTGGCAATTTATATTTTACAAGTAATAATTCATAAAATAAACATATCTTAATATTTAAGATTTCTATTAGTTATGAAAGAAATCACTAAACGATTAATTTCACTTAAAGAATTCTCAAGTTTTATTAATAATAATAATACACATCCCATCAAAAAATGTACGTTAGCAGATAAATAGCACTATTTAAACCCATTATTTATATAGTTAAGATTACATACATTAGATGCTATCCATTTTGAGACATTGTACTATCGAAATGGAACCGCGATATATATATATATATATATATATATATATATATATATATATATATATATTCAATTGACAACACTATTTATAAAGTTGGATTAGCTGCTGCTTGAAATCGTCTCTCATCTAGAATCCCATTCTTTTTTTTTTTTTAAAACAATCATAATCATATTACATTTCATGGTTAAAAATATATATACATCTAAGTTTCTAATAGTTCTTATACATGTAATAATCATAATAAGTTTGGCAAACTTCAAACACACATACTTCAGCAAAAAAAGTGGTATATATTTTTTTTAAGTAAGTTTTAAGTGTTATTTAAATGAGAGAATTTTTATTTTTTTTACCTCCTGAATTATGGTCATTTGGACACTTTGCCTGTTAAATTTTTTTCCGTGAATTACCTCCTAAATTGTACGAATTTTATACTTAACCTCCTGAACTCCCATTTTTGGTGGAAATTCTAGTCTGATCTCACTCGTATGACATGCACGCTAACATATAAAGGGTAAAATTGACTTTCCATCTTCTCCTTATGGTTCCCGCTAAAAATAATGGCACGTGAGCATTACGTAGGTTCCAAATCCTATGTGTATACATATATTAATGTGAATATTATCTTAATAGGTCACACGAGTGCTCACGTGCTAGTGTTTTGAGCATGAGTCATAAGTAAGAGATGGAAACTTGATTTTACCCCTTATATGTAAGCGTGCATGTCAAACGAGTGAGCTCCAACTAAAAGTTCCACCAAAAACGAAAGTTCAGGAAGTTAAGTGCAAGATTCGTACAACTTAGGAGGTAATTTGCACGAAAAAAAAGTTTATGAGACGAGGTGTCAAAATGGCCATAGTTGAGGAGGTAAAAAGATTTTTTCTCTTTAAATCACTTAATGAAAGAAAAGCTGCGAGCTCATGGCGAGCTGATATAATAAAAGCCGAGCTAGTATAAATAAAGTGAGTTGAGAAGAATGTACTATATATATTTTGGTAATCTGTTTCATACATTACATCAATGAAATACACAGCTATTTATAGCAACACTACAAACTAAGGTTGCCCTAGATCTTGTGGTCGGAATTGTTACAGTACATCTGACAACGGCTAGCTATGATCGTGTGGCCAGTAATGCTACAATACTATTTGACAGTTGTAGCAGACTGGACTGTACTAATCTAGGGCTGATGTCATCCGACGTGATGTAGGCTCCATGCAGACCTCTGGTGGTGAGACCTGTCAGGTCGATATTCACTCGACTTGAACCTATCAGGTCGCCACTCATGCGAACTGAGGTTATCAAGTTGCCAAGTAAGTCTGTGATCATGCGACCTGGATCCATCATGTCGATATAACTTATACTGTCGTTTAACACGGCCCCTCAATTCGAACGAGCTCTTGGCATGGTTCTCTATCTATCTCTAAGCTTGGTGAAGAATTGTTCGCTTAAAGGTTTCATTAGAATATCAGCTATCTGCTCTGAATAAGGAACATGTTGCACTGTGAGTTGTTGTGAAAGAATCTTGTCTCTAACAAAATGAAGATCAAGTTCAATTTGCTTAGTTCTTGCATGTAGGACAGGATTCGATGCCAGAGCAATCTACTCAAATTATCTACCCAAACGGTAGGCATGCGAACTGATCCAATTTTCAGTTCCTTGAGCAGATATCCTATCCATGTCATCTCTACAGAAGTGTTCGCTAAACTCCTGTACTCTGCCTCAGTGCTTGACCTCGACACAAAATCCTGCTTCTTCGAACTCCATGATACAAGATTATTGCCAAGATGACACAGTAACCACTGATAGACTTCCTATCATCAAGGTCGGCAGCCCAATCAGAGTCGAGAAAACCTATTATATTGAAGTTTGGAGCTCTCGTTATTCTCAGTCCATGATCAATGGTGCCTGCCAAGTATCTAAGAATTCGTTTCAGTGCTCTCCAGCTCGTATTTAATGGATTAGCCAAACTTTGTTAACACTAAAGGAAATTTCAGGTCTTGTAATAGTGACATATTGTAGACCTCCGACCAAACTTCTGTAAAGAGTAGAATTTATGTCCGTGCTGCTCCCCTTGAATCTGGACAGGTTGTTGGAAGTAATCATTGGAGTGGGAACCGACTTAGATGATAGCATATTAGCTCGCTAAAGAAGCTCTCTTATGTACTGTCCTTGACTCAAGTGCATTTCATCAGTGGATGTGATAAAATGAATTCCCAAAAACTATTTAACACTGTCCACTCTTTCAGTGACAAAACCTTTTTCAAATTGGCAACTACAGAAGCGACCTCATTCTCATTGCTCCCTGTAATCAGCTTTTTCAAATTGGCAACTACATAGATGAGGAGATAAATTCTTGACCCATTCATCAACCTGTAAAAAATAGAAGCATCAACTTTTGAACCTGTGAATCCAAGACCTTTAAATATTCCTTGAATCTTGCCAAACCATGCTCTAGAGGCCTGTTTAAACCCATAAATAGCCTTGGTGAGTCTGCAGACGAGTTGTTTATCTTTCTGTTGTTCAAAACCGGGAGGTTATTTTATATAGATCACTTCTTGTAAATCTCCATGCAGGAATATATTATTAATATCAAGATGCTTAACATCCCATCCACAACAAACAACAATGCTTAAGATTATCCTTATTGTTGTTGGCTTGACAACTGGACTAAAGGTTTCAGAGAAATCAGAACCAGCTCGCTGAGAGAAACCTTGAGCAACCAATCTTGTTTTGTGTTTAGCAACTGAACCATCGGTGTTTCTCTTGATCTTAAACACCCATCTGCAACCAATTATATTCTTCCCCTTAGGATGGAAGCAAAGTCCAAGTGCAATTTTTTATCAGTGCAAATTCAGCCTACATAGCCTGTTTTCAAACTCCAATCTTAAGAGCTTGATGAGCATTTAATGGACCATCATCCTCATTGATGACTTCGGCAGAGAGTATTCTAGGTTTGTGAACACCAGCTTTAAACCTGGTCAGCATGGGATGTAAATTTTGAGGTGGACATGGTAGAGAAGGACCAGAATGATCATTAGAAAGGGCTGGTAGTTGAACAACGAGGGAAACCATAGTGTTAGAGCTTTGGGGTGTGTTGGAGTGAGTGTGCTGAGGTGATTGGTGGGAAAGAGGAATTTGATGATGCAATGTGACTGGAGATGTGGGAACATTATTCAGAGGTGTTGATGGTGTGTCTGTTTGAGAAGATTGGATGAGAAAGGTATGATATTGGGGTGGTGAGAGTATGGATGGCAAAGGTGACAAGGTGAAGTGTGGAGAGTTAGCGACCTGTTTATACCTGTATGGGAACTCATGCTCACTGAACACAACATTTTTAGAGATTATCACCTTCCCAGAAGGTAACATTTGTATCCTTTGTATTGTGTGTTGTAACCAAGAAAAGTACTTGAAACCGACCTGTATTTAAGTTTGAGGAAATTGTAGGGCCTGATATGAGGATAGCTGAGGCAACCAAACACTCTAAGAAAGCTGTAATCAGGTCGCTGATTGAAGAGACACTCAAGAGGGTTTTTATAAAGATTTGTTTTGTAGGGAATTCCGTTGATAATGTAAGCAGAAGTAGTGAAAGTATCATCCCAAAACCTAAGAGGTAGGTTTGAATGAGCAAGAAAAGATAGTACCATCTCCACAAGATGTCTATGTTTCTTTTCAGACACACCATTCTTTTCTGGTGTATAGGGACAAGATACCCTATGATTTATACCACTATCTTGAAAATTTTACGAAGAGGCTTATATTCAGTGCCACCATCTGATTGAAAGTTTTTGATCTTGCAGTTTAATTGATTTTCAACAAGGGTTTAAAAATGGATAAAGGCATTTGAAACTTCTAATTTGGACCTTAGGAGATAAATCCATGTATATCTACTGAAATGATCAATGAAGTTAACATAGTAAAGAAAATAATTTAATGATTTGATGGGTCCCCAGAGGTCGGAGTGAATGAGTTCAAGGGGTTGGGAGCTAGTGAATTGAGAGTTTGGAAGGAAAGTTTGTGACTTTTTGCTAACATACAAGAGGAACATAAGGATAAATTTTTATTACTGCTGTCATAAGGGATATTACAGCTTTTCAAGGCCTTGTCTATTACATCTTAACTAGAGTGACCTAATCTAGAATGACATAGATCAGAAATAGGCTCTTTATTATGAAAACCGGAAACAAAGCAAGTTTAAGCAGGTCGCATGATGAAAGGTGATGCAGATGGAGGTTGATAAGTGGTTGGCTTGGTGGTGTGAAGGTTGAAATGATAGAGTCCATCTTTAACTGTCCCTCTGAGCAAGATGGACTTGGTGGTTTGATCCTCAATGAGACAATAAGAAGGATGGAATTGAAAAAAGATATTATTATCAGAGGGAACATGAAGTAGATTCTTGAGCAAGAAAGTTCTAGAATTAAGAGGAGCTTTGAGAGAAGAGTTACTCGAACTCCATTTCCCATTTGGAGTCTGTCACCTCCAGCATATTCAGAGGCGATATTCAAATTTGAAAGATCATTTGTTACATGCGCAGTTGCTCCAGAATCAGGAAATCAGAGACTATCTGAGTCATAGTCTGTATGCGAGCTGACGCTTCCACCATTCCCAAAGTGTGACATATTGAACGAAGGATTTCTGACTGACTGTTGGGTTGATTGATTGTTACTGTAAGAGTTGTCATTTATATACCAGCATCTATGTTGTATGTCCAGAGACATAACAGAGCTGACAAACAACTCTTTCTCCTCTATTTGATCGTCCTCCGCGACCTCTTTGATTTCTGCCTCCTCTGAAACTATTCCTGCCACCTCCGCGACCTCGTGAACTTCCTCTACCTTGTTGATAATTACTGTTGTTGTCTCTTCCGGTGTTAGCCTATGTAGCAGCATTAATAGAGAATTGAGATCCTTCGGTATTAACATACGAAGCATTGTTGCTTTTGGTTTCCAACCTGGTATCATAGTTGAGCAAGAAGGCATGCAGTTCAAATAGTGTTTAAGGCTGCGACCTGGATGTGACATTAACCATCACTAAGTCATACCCACTTTCTAATCCAGCCAAAATGTGCAAGATCTGATCTTTTTCAAAGATCTTGTTCCCTGCAGAAGCTAAAACGTCACAACAAGACTTCATCTTTCCCAAATACTCTTTCATGGTCAAGGCATTTTTCCTTAAGGACTGCAACATTATTCTATACTGCATTATCTTGGCTTGAGACTACGTGGCAAAGTTGTTCTCAAGAGCAGATCATATTTCTTTTGATTTATTGAAACCAACAGTTAAAATAAGAATACTCTCACTTAAAGAGGACAGGATCCATGAGGCTAAGATTCTGATCTTGCCTTTTCCAAGTAGAAAAGAGGGGGTTTGTCTGATTTTCTCCTTATCAGTTATAAACTGTGGTGGAGCTGTAAATCATTTCTTAATGAATGCTTCAAGACCATAACCCTTGATGGTGGTCAAGGCTTGTTGTCTCCAGATCAAGTAATTATTTTCATCTAATTTGGTTAAAATGAGCTCACTGAGGATAAACGATTGGAGGTAGAGGTGAGGAGGTTTGGGTTGAGGAGGAAGAGCTGTTGTGAAACATTTTGTAAAAGAAAAAAAAACAGGATCAGGCCCTCAAACCTGCTCTAATATCATGAAAGAAAAGTTGCGAACTCATGGCGAGCTGATATAATGAAAGGCGAGCTAGTATAAATAAAGTGAGCTGAGAATGTACTATATATATATTTTGGAAATCTGTTTCATACATTACATCAATGAAATACACAGTTATTTATAGCAACACTACAGACTAGGGTTGCCCTAGATCCTGTGGTCAGAATTGCTATAGTAGATCTGATAACGGCTAGCTATGATCGTGTGACCAATAATGCTACAGTACTATTTGACAGTTGTAGCAGACTGGACTTTACTAATCTAGGGCTGATGTCATCCGACATGATGTAGGCTCCATGCAAACCTCTAGTACTGAGACCTGTCAGGTCTGCACTCACTCGACCTGAACCTATCATATCGCCACTCATGCGACCTGAGGTTATCAAGTCGCTAAGCAGGTCTGTGATCATGCGACCTGGATTCATCATGTGGCTATAACTTATACTGTCGTTTAACACTTAAATATCTTATGCCTAAATAAATTAAAAGAGTTTTTTCATTTTTGTATTATGTATATGGATACAATTATATCTAATAAATTACCGGTAAAATACTAATGAATATCATTCTAAAATGTAAATGTGCATTTACGGTTGAAAAGTAACGAGTCTCTAGTAAAAACAAATAAAATTTCAATTTAAAAGTAAGGAGAGTTGTACATTGTAAATAATGGTTGTTGTTCCACTTGGCAGAGAGAATGATGACGTCGGAAAACGGAAACCCGGCCTGTTTTCCTTGGATTTGCATGTGAGGCCCATACAAAATCCCATCACACTTGTCATCTTCTCTTTAATTACCTTTCATCTTTAACCACAGCTGTAATAATACTTCATTTCTCATGTAAATATATAATAATATATGAGCAAATTTGAGTTTTTTTTTTTCCATATAATTGAGACTATGATACTTTTAGTCCCACGAGAAGATTTGATTTCTTGTATTTTTGGAGCAAAAAATTAAATAATTACAATTAATTCTAATGAGACGCTTTTACTCAAATTTAATATATGTGGACTAAATTAGAAGGTTAGGTATTAATTTTGTGGGACCAGAAGTAAAATATATAATTAATACTCACACAATTAATCTTTGTTGTCCTTTGCTATTTATATATATATCACTCCAGACACCTTTACTTCCTCACTAGGAGAATCAATTTAATCCTTCACACCACTATTTATATAATCAATAATCAATATATATATATATATATAAATTTTATGGCTCCCACGGAAAGCACTAATTCTGTTGTTTCTGGTGACACTATGAAGCTTGAAAGGTTGTTCAGCATGAAAGGAGGAAAAGGAGAAGCTAGCTATGCCAACAATTGTCAAGCTCAGGTTTCATTTTTCTTTTTCTTTTAATCAATGGTTTTTACACTATAAGGATAAAATTTTCTTTTCAATTTAATATCTAATTTCATATATCCATCTCATCGTGTATGAATATTATTAGACATGAATTACATACTAAATTAATATAAGAGATTCATCTCCTTAATTACGAGATGATCCAGTAAATTAGAGTGGATTCTTGAGGCTGAATGTTTCGAGTTTGAATTTTTATTTTTTATCCCTCACCATTTTGTTGAACATGTTACACAAGGTTGGCTAGTTTGGTTTGAAAAAAAAAAGTTTTTAATTGCAACATTTAATCAAGATCAATCTTGAAGAATTTATTAATGATGAATATGTTTAATTATAATATACCAACTCACTAAATTAATAATAGTAATAATACTCGCTTGTTTTTGTTATTTTTTATTGTTCTTTCAAAAATAGTAAGGAACATATTAATATCCACAAAGACTAATAATTAATTAAACGCTTTGATTTATTGATCGACGGCGCAGGCGGAACACGCTCGATCAACGATCCATCTCCTGCGAGAAGCCCTCGACGGCATGCGGCTGAGCAGACCGCCGGAGTTCCCCTTCGTGGTGGCGGACCTAGGCTGCTCCTGCGGCAGCAACACCCTTTCCACGGTGGAGGTAATCATCAAGCACGTCACCAAGCGCTACGCCGACGCCGGCCGCGAGCCGCTGGAGTTCTCAGCTTTCTTCTCCGATCTGCCTTCCAATGACTTCAACACCCTGTTTCAGCTCCTGCAGCCCTACGGCGGCGGCCGGAGTATGAAGAAGGGCCTGGCTTCCGARGGCGGCCTCCGCTCTTACTTCGCCGCCGGCGTGCCCGGCTCGTTCTACCGGAGGCTGTTTGCGGCCAGATCTGTTGATTTTTTCTACTCTGCTTTTTCTTTGCACTGGTTATCTCAGGTAACTAATTATTTATTTTTTCAAGTCCGCTTTATAATATCAACTTATAGTTAGTTAAACTTACTGCAATTTATGCTCCAGTTAATATCATTTTATGTATTTGATTTTTATTTTTTAATTCACGAGATATGCATAATGCATGCATGTGATGCCATGTATGATATAAATACTAACTAAAATATTGACGATAATGTAGGGTTTGTTTTCGTTCGTAGCCTGATTACTAGGGCATTGACTGTATAACAATTAGGGTTTGTTACAAAATCTAATTTTAGCCAGCAAAACCTAGTTATTGTTAAAATTACAAATGCCCCTAACATTTTTTTTTTAATTTTTTTATTTACTAATGGGCATTCTTAAGATGTATCTTTGTAAGTTAATTACAATCTCAAGAAATATTTATACGTACGCATTAGGTTACATGTCGATATAATTCCTAGTTATAACGAATTACGTAATTACATGTCGCTATCGTCGTTGTTATATGACAAACTAGTATTGAAAAAATAAATATAACAAAATTTTGTGGTATATTATATGTTTTTTATCTAAAAATAAAAATTCAAAAGATGCAACCACTATTCAATAAATATTGTTATTATTAAATAAAATTTTATACTTTAATATTTATATTAAATTTGTTAATAATTTTATTTTTATATTTAAAAATTCAAATATGTCTATTTCCAACCGATGTCAAATCTCTACTAATCAATTATTATATCAAACAATTATATATTTAATGTTTAAATTCAATTTTTTAATAACCTTAGTTACACACATGAAAGAATAATATTCTCCTACCGTATCGCATTATGTTGTTATCTAATCAATATTTATTAATTATAATTTTATATTTTTATATTTGAATTGAATTTAATTAAAATATTTAATTACATACTTAAAATATTAAAAATAATTCATAATTATATAATATTTGAAACTCATAAAATAAATTATTTGATTTATTATAAATACAACTTATTTAGATTATTTCATAACTACGTGATTATGTATTATCTTATATATAATATATCTTTTAATAAAATAAATAATTTAGTTTTTTTTTCTAACTATATATGACTTATTTATATTTTTATATTAGATGAATAAAAGAAAATTATTAAATTAGGTAGATATTTACATGACACGTAAACAATCGATGCACCATAAATTTTTATTTGTCAGGCGAAACGTGAAAAACAGACATTTAAGTCAAGAGTAGGACTGGTTAGTACTGTATACCAAAAGATTTCACTCATACCTTTACACCGTATAGATCTTATCAATAATTAAAATTTCATAAGGATATCATACCCAATATTTCGTTATACCGAATTCTCCTCAATTCACATAACTCGTACCGTACCAAAATATATCAATATACGTTATCGGCGTGATACCGTTTCATACGGAAATTTGGATGTTAAACAAGAATTTAATATCCACTATATATACCTAACTATTGATTACTGATTAGTGATATTTTCACAATATTTCGGTATATATTTGAATACCAGTTTTTTTTATGAATTTACGGTATCGATAACTTATTGTACTGAATGTGTTGGTATATCAAAAATGCGATATACTCAGCATTTCTTTTCGTACAATAAGCATGGTACTGCGATATTTTTTCCCCATATAATTAGAAAGATTGTGTGTTGAGAGAGAGAGAGAGAAGTGTGGGGTGGGAGGGGGTGGGGGTGGGGGTTGTTGTTGAGATTAGGGTTGTAATATTTAAAAGAACTAGGTGTCAGGTGTGAAATATTGAATAAGGTTAACTTAGGGTTGGGCAAAATTATAGATGAAATCAAGATGATTTTTATACTTATAAAGTTTGTTTATTTTATTTTAGACCAAACCCTGGGGATGATAATTTATTACATAGACATGAGTTCACTTAGTTTATTACATGCATGCTTTGTAAAATTTATTATCATTTAGCTAGATATCTGACAAAATTTTAGAATTAGGTTTTACTTTTCTATTCTAGGTTTAGTTTTTCATTGTAAGGTCC
Source organism: Phtheirospermum japonicum (assembly GCA_014905375.1). Taxonomy (NCBI): domain Eukaryota; kingdom Viridiplantae; phylum Streptophyta; class Magnoliopsida; order Lamiales; family Orobanchaceae; genus Phtheirospermum; species Phtheirospermum japonicum. The sequence goes on along the minus strand of BMAC01000644.1, from coordinate 242,708 downwards.
CAAAATATATCATTCTATGTGATGATATGTTAGTTATATATGATGATATATGATAGAAACTTAGGGTTTAGAATTTAATTTTAATTTCAGGATTTAATTTTTCATTTAGAGTTTAGTTTTTCATTTTTAAGGTTTAGTAATTTATTTTAGGTTTATTTAGGGTTTTAAATTTAAAATTTAAAATTTCAATTATTTAAGATGATATGTATCGGTTATATATAATGATATACCAATTCTACGTGATGATATATATATCAAATATATGCAATAATAAATTAAATTAATGGTAAGTTTTGTAATTATCCAAATTAATTAAGGCTATATTACAGATTAGGACAAGTATAGCTAGACAAAAAAGATTCAGTCAACAGGCACGGCCAATCATTTAAAAATCTAGAACCTTGGATGATGAAAACATATCCTGCAATTAATTTTTTTTAAAGATTATTATAGTCGATATGTAGCGAAATATTCAAGTCCAACCCCACGATCAGTGAATTATATTATTATATAATAATTATTATAGTAGCTATAAGTTATTCGACTAAACTAAGCAACTCCAGGTGCCGGACGAGGTGTTGGACAAAAGATCAACGGCATACAACAAAGGAAAAATATTCATCCACGGTGCAAATGAGAACACTGCAAATGCGTACAAGAAACAATTCCAGAGTGACTTGGGCCGGTTCCTAAGATCCAGATCCAAAGAATTGAGAGGTGGAGGGTCCATGTTCTTGGTTTTCCTGGGTCGGGCTAGTTCTGACCCAGCTGACCAAGGTGGGGCCGGGCTTCTTTTTGGGACACATTTTCAGGATGCTTGGGAGGATCTTGTTCACGAGGTAACCAATCACACTACAAATTTTACTCAACAATTCGATCAAATGGACAGATAATTATTTGCTAAACAGTAGAACTTCAAATTAATTTCCTAGGATAGTAAATTACCATGTAATAAAACACTACAAATTCTCAGTATAACAAAGATCAATTTCAGGAAGGGAAAAAAAAACCTCTCATAATTACATCCAAGAACAAGTACCTACATAAATAAATAATAAACAGCATGAACCATAAGAAATCATAAATTATCAAATATTCCAAAATCCTACTTAAAAATTGGTGTTCCTCCAAATAAAATTTGGAAAAAAAAATCTTGACTACCATAGGGTTCGATCTGTTTTCACGAACAATGATGCAGTGTTTGAACAAATATGCAACATTCAAGATATTTTTTAAAAATAATATGTAATGTTCGAAAAAAAATTTAGAAGAAACGTGTAATGTTCGAATTTTTTTAAAAACACTCCGTTTCTTGGCAAAAAAATAAATTGTTTGGAGCAGATTTCCGACCTTGACATCCATGTTCGAAAATTTTGTACGAACGATCTAATTTTTGCCAGAAATTATGATTTTTTCATTTTTTTTTTTCCCGAACAACCTGTTTATTTTCATCATTGCCAGTTCGAACACAAACCCGACATTGAGTCCTGATAACAATTTATGCGAAAAAGTGATTAAAAACGCACAAAAAAGCAATGTGATTATTGTAACACTGAAAATTATAGAAAAAACTTGCATAATTCATTTTATATATACTAGCATTCTTTATTATTGAATTTTGTTTTGAATTGGATCTTGAAAGTTTTGGTATGAAAATGTATTTATTTTTTTTAGTTCAAATCAATTTTATAAGAGGGTTATTTTTATCTTTTTAAACATGTCTATTTTTATCAGAAAATGATGAGTTCTACTCATCAATTTTGGAGTGGCAGCCTCTTTGATAAATGTAATGTTGTAATTATGCTTTTTTTCTCAAAGACGCGAACCATTTACATTGCAGATGTAATTGTTTTTATGATTATTTACTAGCATACTCATGAATAAGTTTAAAGTCTAAAAAAAAAAACCTGGACGAGGTGATAGTAATTCGTTGAGGAGGTATTTATAATTTTAGACAAAAATCACGAATGATTCATTATATTATTTATATATATCATTATTTTTCTTACATAATTCTTTGATCAAAGTCCATCAACTAATAAAATAAATTACTTTTGTTGCAGGGCCTAATCACCAGTGAGCAACGGGACAGCTTCAACATCCCAGTCTACGCGCCGAGCCAAGCCGAGTTCAAGGAACTGATCCAAGCCGACGGCTCGTTCATCATTAACAAGCTGCAGCTCATCAGAGGTGGAAGCCCACTAGTGGTGAGCCGCCACGACGACACGGCTGAGATCGGCCGAGCCCTCGCCAACAGCTGCCGAAGCGTTAGCGGAGTGCTAGTCGATGCACATATAGGCGACCGCCTTGGCGACGAGCTTTTCTCGCGTGTGGCGAGCCGAGCCATGACTCAAGCCAGGGACCTACTAGAGCGCCTTCAATTCTTCCACATAGTTGCATCCCTCTCCTTGGCTTAATCAGCACCCAATTTTTAATTTTTTTCAAAAAAAAAAAAAAAGGAAAAAAGAAAAAATATTGATTATAACAAGATGATAAAGAAACTTTAAATTATTTAATATTTGTTATAAGGTGCTTTGAATTTTAAATGTGTGCTAGACGTTAGACTGCAAAGGCAGTCTAACGATTAGGTGATGAGTTTTTTAGAACGATTTACTTTACGTGTCATAGTTAAATTATATATACTTTACTCTCTCTAAATACAAAATTATACACATTCTTCAACGAAAGAAGATGTTATTTATCTAAGGCCAGCCTGACGAGATTTGTGAGGATATAAATTTCGATTATAATGGGAAACAATTTTTTGGCTATGTTACTATGTACTCAAGATCTTACTAGTTTCTGATTCGATTTTAACCATGCAAGCCATTCTTTATTCTTTCCATTGTCTCTTATCTTGTTTTGGGTACTCTTTTTCTTTCCAAAAGTCTTCCTAGTAGGAGTAGGTTTTAACGAATCCCCATTTTAGTTACCTTTTTATTTCTATATAAAAGACCGTTTTGTTAAAAAGAATATTTAAAATATGTTTTGAAATTAACTGTATAGTATAGAGATATATATATATATATATATTTTTTATAGTACTATGGTGTAGAGCTATCATATAACAAATGTTTTATATTATATGTATTTGTTTGGTCGTAATTATCATAAATTATAATCAACTTACAACAAAGATTTGGGTGAGACCGGTCTCATAGTATAAGACTATTATTTATCATGCCCATTTATCCTATCAATTTACAGTCTCACCCATTCATCCACCCACTCCTAACCTTATCTATATATATATACTAGTTTAACACCCGTGTATTACACGGGATTTATAAAAAATTAAATATAAAAAATATTTGTAAATATTATAAAGTTTTAAATTTATAATAAAATATTAAAAGGATGTGTATCTCAACCTGTTCCGTGTTCAACTTATTAATTATTATAATTATTGATTAATATTATATTTTAATGTTCAAATTAAATTCATTAATAATATATTTGCATACTTATAAAAATTCAAAAGATGTCACATTTTCAACCCGTCTCTAATCTATATTAATTAATTATTATTATATAATTTTATTTTCTTATATTTAGATTGAGTTCATTACTAACTTCTCGCATTGTGTCATTGTCTAATAAATATTAATTAATTATTATTATATAATTTTATTTTCTTATATTTAGATTGAGTTCATTACTAATATTTAGTTACACACTCCAGTTACTACAAATATATCATAATTTACCTATACAGAATATTTAAAATTTTAAAATTAAATTATTTCAACTTTTATTATTAATACAATTTATTAATTATTTTCATATATAAGTTTTTGTAATTAAGAATATTTCATATGTAATTTGTATATTAAAATAATTAATCTAGAATTTTTTCTATTAATTACATACGACTTATTTATATTAGGAGTATAAAAGAAAATTATTAAATTCGACAAAATATAATTAAAAAAAATTATTAAGTTAAACTAAATATAATAAAAGGAAAATATTAAATTAAGCAAGATATAATAAAAGGAAAATGTTAAATTAGGTATATATTAGGCTCGGATGACACATAAACAAACGAAACACCAAGATTTTTTAGTATCTAAGCGAAACATACGAAGCAGACACATAAATTAAGAGGATTTTGAATTAATATATACTTGTTTAACACCCGTGTATTACACGGAACTTATCAAAATATAAATATAAAAAATATTTGTGATAATTACTGAATTTTAAATCTAAAATAAAAAAAAAATTGAAATTATTATTCCCAACCGTACCTTGTGCATGTCTAATCTATTTATTATTTATTATAAATATTAAATAGTTTTCTATTTGATGTTTAAATTAAACTCTTAAATCTTAGTTATATACTTACAGAAATTCAAAAGGCGTCACATTCTAAACCATTGTCCAATATCTAATTTATTATTTTTTATTATTATTATTAAATTATTTTATATATTAATGTTTAAAATAAATTCGTTAATAATTATTAGTTACATACTTTGAGATATTCAAAAGATATCATACTTTCAACCCGTGTCTCATTGTACTGGTGTCTAATCAATATTTATAAATTATTAGTATATAATTTAATATTTTTATATTTAGATTGAATACATTACTAATATTTAGTTACATACTTAGATTATTGTATATAACTTATATTTTACCTATATAGAGTATTTGAAACTCCAAAAAAAATATATTTTAAATTATATTATCAATAAAATTTATTTAATTATTTTTATAATAAAAGAATTTTAATTAAAATTATTTCATATGTAGTTTTTCTTTTAATTAAAATAACTAATTTAGATCTTATCTACTAATTATATATGATTTATTTCTATTTTTATATTAGGAGAATCAAACAAAAATATTGAATAAGGAAAAATAATTAAGAAAAACTAAATTAGGTAAGATAAAATAAAAGGAAAAGTATTGAGTTAGGTAAATATTAGGCTCGGATGACACATAAGTAAACGAAGCACCATAATTTTTTATTTGTCAAACGAAGCATACGAAGCAGACACATAGGTTAGGAGGATTTTATATTAATATATAGAAGCAGACACATATGTTAGGAGGATTTTGTATTAATATAGGGGTGATATATATATATATATATATATATATATTTTTTTTTTTTTTTTTTTTTTTTTTTTTTTTTTTTTTGCAAAAATCAAAGTATCATACAATGTTGTTAAATTATTACAAAATATAAGTGTGTTCTGTGATACTTTTAATATATTTTGTGATACTTGATCAGATATTGTAAAAACTCATACTTCCTTTTGCTGATACAAAAATAAGTGTGTTCTGTGATATTTTTAATATATTTTCTGATACTTTTAATATATTTTGTGATACTTAATTAGATATAGTAAAAATTCATTACTACTTTTGTGATAGCCACAAATAAATTCCGTTTTTTTTTTTTTTTTTTTTTTTTTTTTTTTTTTTTTTTGCAAAAATCAAAGTATCATACAATGTTGTTAAATTATTACAAAATATAAGTGTGTTCTGTGATACTTTTAATATATTTTGTGATACTTGATCAGATATTGTAAAAACTCATACTTCCTTTTGCTGATACAAAAATAAGTGTGTTCTGTGATATTTTTAATATATTTTCTGATACTTTTAATATATTTTGTGATACTTAATTAGATATAGTAAAAATTCATTACTACTTTTGTGATAGCCACAAATAAATTCCGT
>BMAC01000644.1:209772-223423 GCA_014905375.1 Phtheirospermum japonicum | reverse complement strand
CTCATTAGCTTGCCTATTTTTTAAAATAAATACCATCTCACACATCATGTAGTTACCATCATACTCAACATAGAAATATCATCACAGACATTTTATACATATATTACACATAATATGCAAATATCATATACAAATCATCACAAAAAATATTCAAATATCATCATACAAATCATATAATTATCATCACAATGAACACGGAAATATTATCACAGACATCTTATACATATATCACGCATAATATGCACATATCATATAGATATCATCACAKAAATRATATAATTYTCATCACAATGAARATGGAAATATCATCACAGACATCTTATACATATAGCATGCATAATATGCACATATAATATACATATCATCACACAGAGTATGCACATATCATCACACACATCATATAGTTATCAACACAAAACATATATATATTATCAAAAACTTCAGAATCTGAAATTAAACTGAGAAGTTTTAAGAAAATCATAGATTCGAAAGCATATAATTAAAATACATATGAATCAACTTCATTAATTTACTAAACCCTAGATTCAGAATAATCGAAAGTATATAATGAAAATTTATTAGGGATTTTGTGATGAATCAACATGATATGATGAAACATCAATAATCGACGCTGAAACAATTACTAGTTTGTGAAATAATGAAAGATATGAGAAAAAACGAGAAAATTACTACTGTAGAAGATGCAAATCTTGGTGGAGAAGAAGAAATTTTGGTAGAGAAGATGAGCGGAGAAAATCGCCGAAAAAAAACGCCGGAGAAGATGAAATTGATGGAATTTGAAATCGCTATTTTTTCCTTCGTTTTGTGTGCTTTCGGTGCTGAAAACTGAAGTTGAAAAGACAGATTTTCTGGAGGGAGAAGTTTTGGAAGCGCGTGGTGGGCTGAGAGAGTGAAATTGTAGTGGGCCTAAATATTCAGAACTAGAACTGAAAATGGACCGGGTGCACCTTATTTGGATGATCCTGGGTCCATGGTATACCCACTCCTTATATGAATGAATACACTTTTTTAATAATGGATTATTTATTGGATAAAATTATATGTAGCAGTGTATAAACCTAAAAAGTAGAGTAGAATTTCCCTTATGATAAAATGGAGTTTCTAATTTTTGTAACAATCTCGTACAGACATGCAATTTCGATTAAAATTAGCCGGTTGTTTAATTGCCAGTTAAAAAAACTGGTCATCGTTGCTCGAAATTGAACTGGCAGAGAATCGGTTCCGATTTTGGCCAGTTTCCAATTCGGTTTGAAACCGCCGATTTTTTTTGTTTCTTTTAAAACAACAGTTTTTCGATTTTTTTTAATATTTTTTAAAAAGAAAAAGAATGAAAAAAGGAGATAAAAATAAATAATAAACTTAAATAAAATTTGAATTTTTTTTTTAAAAAAAACTTGATTTTAATTCTAAAATTAAAAATTAAGATTAAAAATTTTAACTTTTTATATTGAAATTAACTTGCTCACGTATCTTCTGGTAAGAATAGATAACTCGGAGACCTCATCGAGGAATCAAAGCCCCCATAATTTGAATCTTTTTTTTTATTTTTGACATAAAAATTTTTGTTTGATTTTAATTCTAATATTAAGAATCAAAATTAAAAATCTTAACTTTTAATATTAAAATTAACTCACCTACGTATTCTCATAAAGGAATCAAAGTCCACGTAGTTCGAATCTTTCTTTTTTTAAAAAAAATAGTTTAAAAATGTTTTTTAAAGGACTTGGTTTTAATTATAATATTAGAAATTAAATTATTAACTTGTCATCGTATCCTCAGAGAGAAATCAAGTTCACGTAATTATTATATTTACCTTACTTACGTGGATAGTAGAGGAGGTTCGTGTTCGTTCATTTGTTGCTATCGTTGTCGTTATTTCCCCAAATGGTATCGTATTCATCCAATTGTTTGTTCTCGTTTTTCAGTTTTGACCAAATCATTCATTAACATCTGATTTTCACGATTTTTAGACAATAAGTTAGAACATCGTTCATCTAATACAAAGCCTCTCGTGCTAAAGGCATGTTCACAAAAATCATTGAAACAGGAACAACGAGAACCTCATTTGCAATCCTAGAGAATGTATGGAAAATAGTAATCACTTTCGACCAAAATCGCATAAGATCGTTAGTGCCATCGGGCCTTCGGGATATTTTCCGATTCAAATGTCCCTAAATAAATTTCTAATTTTATTGTTCGACTAGCACTAGTGCTTTGCCGACTTATTATCCTCAATCAGCCTCATATATTGGGTTATAACTTATCGAAGATCGTAAAATAATGGTCTTACATTAGAAGTAGTGGTAGAGGAAGGGAGAAGTGATGCATCAAACTCACTAACATTGATTGTATTGGGGGGGGGGGGGGGGGGGGGGGGGAGATTGTTTTACTTGGTGAACACAACTTATGGAGTTAGAAATCCCAATATTCGAATTTTGTAAAAAAGGTCTTAATACTTCATAATAAACTGGAAGTAAATTTTTCAAACCTTCGATTCGATAATTCGGGTCTAAAACTTTTGCAATAAAAAAAATCAGAAAGTTAATGAAATTATTTGACTCATTTGCTCAACATACTAGCAATGCAATTAACTAATTCAGGCAAAACGAGTGGTACAATTTGAATACATTGATTAAGTACAAGTGTAGAAGTAGAATAATAAATACCGGATAAAGTCACAGTTGCGTCATTAAAATTTTTTAATAGGGACATCATATAACAATCATCCCCGCATGGGGAAATAAAATGAAATTAATATCTTGATTAGCAAAAAAAGCACACAATAATTCTCTATATTCAATAGAATCATTAAGCATTTTATAATTGATGTGAACTATTGATTCAGCAATATTTTCTTTATTGTTTTGCAATATAATCATGTTTTACAATATGAATTACCGTAAATCTAATCGGAGCAATTTTATTTTTGAAAGTAGTTAAATCATCTTAAACACATAAATTCAAAATATGATAAATGCATCTAATATGAAAAAATTTGACACCAATAGAATGTTGACAAAAAGTTTTTACCAAATCTAAACTAGTCACATTTACGGCGATATTATCAAATGAAACTGAAAAATTTTGCTAACTAAATAATACTCAGATAAAATAGTAGATATTTTGCGTGAAAAATTGACCGCAGTATGCGAACTATTAAATTCTCTATATGCAATTAAATATTTTTGAAAAGTTCAAAAATTCTCAATCCAATGACCCTCTAAATATCGTAATTTTAGAAATTTTTTTCGACGTCTCTGCTTCAAGTATCGATTTGCCAGGGTATTCCTAGATCCGCCCTCAGAGTGCATGTTGATTCCAAACGGAATGAAAGCAGGAGATTGATTAGCTATAGTAGCTGCAAACAAATCTCGTGACGGTGATCAAACAGCATTAGCTCCCATTTGAAAGAAGAGAAGGCCAATCCCTCTATTGCCGAGAGGAAAGACGTTCATGCAAAACCTTTCTTGGGTGAGGTAGAATCACTTTTGAAGCACGTTACATACCATTTACCATATTTATTCAAGAGTCGGGAGCTTCTATATTAGCTATTGGCACTTGTGACGAAGAAAGGATCCGTTCCCCCTATCAATCAACACACCTAGATGGGATCGGTACGAAGTACTCGAGTGTGACATCAGCTCGAGGTCTCCCTAAATCATAAAGGTTTTGAAACAGAGTTATCTCAAGTGGAGCCAGACTCCAAAGTTCCTTAACTAAATAGATCTCGCTCAATAGCAGCCATAGCTCACTAACTCATATCAACTATAGCTCCTAACTACTTGAACTCAAGGCCAAACAAGGCTTGCTGTATGCTATAAAGCTATAGTCACAGATGCGCTCTTACTTCCTTACTTCTATCATTCAGGTAATTCTATTCAAACTTTCCAATTCAAAAAATGTGTTATTTAACACGTTTCTAGACCCAGCGATTTGGTCTCTTTGTCTGGCAGAAGTTTATGAACACAGTTCGAATACAAGAGAAGCAACTATACCGACAGTTTTCATGATAGCAATGTGCTCCCCTTTATTTGAATAACCGGCTACGACTTTGATTGTTATTACTTTTGCAGGAGCGATGACGTCATTCCTTGCGGCTCTCTGTAGGGAAGGTCCAAAGGTTTTGACAACAGAAAGATGCTCAAATTGCCAAAGTGTCATAGTCTGAGGTTTTTATTCCTCCCCTGTGCTTGTGATTTCGATAGAGACTGCCCCGTTCTATAACTTCCCTTCTTTCGTCCGTCCACGAGGCTGTAAAAAGAGAGAAAGAGGTGGCTATCTAGCGAGAGTCGTTTCGGTTGTATGCCACGAGGTCCCTATGGACAAGTTGTAATTCTAATAATATTATTATGATAGGAATTCGTCCAAATACTCGAACACATTGAGACGCTATGTGGCAAACTATCAAATGTGAAAATCAAATTCAACTTATATTCACCAACCATGTTTTCAAGATTACGAATAACCTTATTTTGTTAAATTCTAGTGTTAGATGAATTAAATGCACCTCTAGTATAATATTCATAATAACTACTATGCGTATGATTAAAAGGAAGACTCACAACGGCAACAAATCTTGCAAGATACTTTCCATGATCACTTTCACTATATTGGAATAAAATAGAACGCGTACCTAGACCGTCAATCCTGGCGGTTGATGAAGAGGAGAAGTTTGTTTGTGTTTGAGAACTATCAACGTCGTATTTGTCGGGATGCTTCTTCTCCATGTGTGCTATCAGCGTCCCGTAACTGATATTATTTTTTGTACCGAAGGCATAGCACTTCTTGGAATAAAGCATTTTGCCTGAGGTTCGACCTCGTTTGTCATTTTTGTGAAATGAAATCAAAAGATGGGAGATTGGTATTCACTCACCGACTTCGATATTCTTAGAGGTGGTGGCGGCATATCACGATTAACACCCCCTTCTTCCTCATCTTCATCAAATTTGTCATGGGTCAGCAATTCGAATTCGTCAGAGGTGGGTAAGTTTTCACCGAAATTGATTTAACTATATAAGTCATCAATTTCTTGCTGCTTCATCTAATGGGGAACATAATCTTCGACAACGGCCGAGATTTCTCGCCGGGACCTCGACCTCCAACTCGACCTCGGCCTCGACGAGGTCTTATTATTAGTATGATATTACGAAAAGAGTTTGTCATACTAATATTATAAAAGAAAAATTATTAAAACGAGAAGAAAAAGATTAATTGTTGATAGTATTTTCTTACATATTAACAATTTCAAACTTGAAAATATAAGAGAAGAAAAAAAAAATTAGAGGTAAATTGGTGTTGGAAATGAGGGTATTTATAGGTGTAGAAATGGATTAAAAATTTGAAAAACTAGTCGTTGGAACCGTCGGTATTCGGTTCAAACCAGTCGGTTTTCTGTTAACCAGCGGTTTCAGTCCCAACGACTATATTTTGTAGATGTTGATCATCAACGGCTATATCATCCAAGCCGTTGATTTTAAACGACTTAAAATCGGTCGGCTCAACCAATGATTTTAAATAGCTGGGGTTTTTTTTCAGGTTAACTGCCAGTTCGGATCGTGAAAATTTGGAACCGAAACCAAACTACCGAAACCGGCTCATGGTTTCATTTCTAACCGAAGCTAGTGGTCAATGATTAACCGAACTATTGACCGAAACTGGAATCGGCGATTTTCCAATTAACCGAAACTGGTTTGAATATCACTAATCACCTCCGTCACACGTCCAAACCCTAGTGTCATGAATATAAGCAGTTTTTTCCTAGCATGGGCTGGTATAGGATGAAAAAACTAATTCATATAGAATACAAGTAAAATCTGGATTAAATCGTTTATATGATCCAGCATGAGATACACAACCATATGGATTAATTCATATTTTTAGTTTTTATATTAAATAATAATTGAGTTTGAGTGGATACGATCCGGTTGTATGTAGGTATCAACGAATAACAAATTATTAAGTACACCTGTGTTACACGTTTGTATCAACAAGCATAAAAATGTTCATATTATAAAAATGTTCATCTCTATTGTCGTTTTTACCTGCACATTTTTCACGAACTGATCGAGCAAAACGTTGATCGTAACCTTTCAAGAAATGCATCCGATTAGCAACATGATATGAAAGAACAACTCGTTTACAAAGACAAATAAGTCTCCATCCTTAACCCACTCACTTATCGAACAAGTATCATCTTTCCTAAAACCACCTAAACTCTAGCTTGAGTAAACAACAAGTCATCACGTCGATATACAGACATAACAACAAAATTATATCCCAGGCTTCAAACCCTACTAAGGAGTACTCGAAAAAGTCTCAGTCCCAGAAACGTGCGATGCTGCATCCTCCTTCGATATGGCCACAAAGTTGGCTGGTGCTGAGGGCCTGCCGTCTCTCTTGCCATCTCTATTCACAGATCTTGCGCCGTTTTGAGGAACGTTTAGAGAGAGGCGTCGGCTTGTGCTTCCGTTGGCCCGTGGGCCGGCCACTTTCTTGGTACTTGAATATCGCGGGCTGGGTGTCGAACCAAACATGGAATCCTGTTCATGGAACTTCTTTTGATCCTGTGAAGAACATTAATTAATTTCCAGGTTGGAACAAAAGAAACTAGGTAAACAAAAAAGGATAACTCGTATCCACGCGTTTGTGAAGATATGAAATCAGCTTAGACTTTGGCTCAATTTATGAGAAAATAATAATATGTAGGGATAATTACAAAAATACCCTTGAGGCTTGACCTAATTACAAAAAGACCCAGCTAACTTTCAAGAATTACAAAAAATACACCCAAGGTTTGATTCAGTGTTAAAATCAAGGGGCTAATTGTAATATTTTTGTAAATGTGATGGGGGTTTTGAAATGCTTTTTTCCTTGTGAAGGGGGTGATGTAAAACAGAATAAAATCTCAGAGGTATTTTTGTAATTTTCCTGTATTTTTTAAAATATAATTAGGTCAAACCTCAAAGGGTATTTTTTGTAATAACCCTAAAATATCAAACTACTGGAGCTTGATCAAGTATAACTCGGCTGAAGCTCAATTCGGTTTAATTATTATAGTAAACCCAACGAATATTAGAGCTCGATTAAAAATCAAACAAGTCAGAATAACAATATATTCAGCTCTAAATCAATAAATGGCTCTGTCAGCAAAAGCGAAATCGAGCAAAGTAAAGGAATTTAATTAGACTTTACCTTCAACCTCTTCCTCTCCTCTTCTCTGTCACGTCTGAGCATTACATACTCATCTAACATCGCAAGTAGAGGAACACCATCATAGCTGAACGTGATCCCACGATCTTGCTCCCACGCACGAGTTTTAGCAATTAAACTGTCAACAAGAGCTACAAGGCCAAAACAACTACAAAAAATGAGGATGAACATAATATTACAAGTGAATAGTGAAAATCACTTTGAAGTTTGAACAAAAGAAACACAATATTAGATGTATTACCTGGAATTTTATTGACCAGGATTCGCGCCTTTTCAGCCCTCTTCAGATTCAAATGCGCACCTCTACTAGCATTGTACCTGTTCTGGTCCTGTTTGACCAATGAAACATTTCTTACAATAATGAATCAACTAAAAAATAAATAAAAATGTATGAGTAGAGCAAAGGGATTAAATGATATGTTAAATAAAATAAATACCCGATTGTAGTCTTCGAGCCAGCTTTCTTCTTCGCAAGCTGACATCCATTTCTCAACCTTATCCAATATATCCTTCCTGCTCGCAGCCTCTTCTTTTGCTTTCACAATCTGATGATCCATATCGGCTACTAATTCTGCGGGCTCAATGCTCCCTGAATCGATAAGCGACAAGATTTTTTCCCGAGCAACCTCGGTATCAATCTCTATGTGGGCATGGGCAAATATCTCCTCGAGCTCGGCTTGCCTCTTAAAAGCAATTTCCTTCATTTTGCTTCCTTTTAGCTGATCGAGCCTCTCCACTTCCACTTCAGCCTTCAACATAATAGATTTGATTGAATCACCGAACAATATTCGTGTCGTCTAATCGAATTCAACTTTCGGATAATTCAAAAGGCATCCTTGAAGTTTGGCCTAATTACAAAAGAACCCAACTAACTTCCAAAATTACAAAAATACCCTGAGGTTCGATTCATTTAGTGTTAAAATTAAAAGGCTACCTGTAATAATATTTTTATGAATGAAATAAAATCTCAGGGGTATTTTCATAATTGTGAAAGTTAGCTGGATTTTTTTGTAATTAACCCTTGCAATTTTACAGATTGAAGAACTCAATACCTGTTCGATGAGGTCTAAAGCGAGAGCCCCAGGAATAGTAACTTCATCAACTGAAGCTGAAATGTTACAGGTAACATGATCGAAGAGGCTACGTTCGTCTGAGGGTGTGTCCATCAAATTCCAAAGGTCAATTAGCTGAGTCGCCAATTCTTGAAGCTGTAGGCAGAGACAAGAGTCTATAAATAAAGTCGATCGGAACATAATGCAGTTGGGCAAAGAAGACAAATATCTCCATGAGTATAAATATCTCAAATATCTAAACACTAGTCGAAGTAAAAGATATACAAAATAATGTGAATGACGAAAAAAATAGAAAATGTAACTTAGTGATTCTTAGATAAAGGGTCATTACCTTGTGCAATCTCTTCTTCTTATCTTCCTCAAGTGCTAAAACAGTCTTGGCCAATCTAGCAAGTGTATCGTTGCTTATACTTTTTGACTGTACACCACGAGAGTCATTTAGGCTGGGATGCACTTCTGTGACTGTAGTAAAGAAATCCACGCCAAGGACGCCACAGAGATCATGAACTGTGCTCACAAAATCAAGAACCTTGTGCAACCTCTCGCTCTGCAAAATCAAGAATAACAAACTATAAATATGCTCTGCAAAATCAAATCATTTATTATCATTACACTGCCATCTTTCTAATTAAACTACTCACTCACTCTCACAAATCCAATCACTGCTTCACTATTTATTTATTTATTTATTACATCAACAACCAGCATTGCATTTTCAGTTCACATCCAATTACACTCTGAAGATTCGTTATCTTTTAAAAATTCCTTGATATCTCTATTCTCTAGCAAAAAGGAAAAAACAAATAAAAGCAATTGAAAAAAAAAATTAAAAAAAAAATAAAATCAGTCTCACCCTAATGATCTCACCTTTTCTTTTTGAAGGTCATGGAGTTGAGCTTGAAACTCATCCAATTTCTTCGTGGATAAATCTGACTCATCAACAGCTGGACTCTCTACCGGCTCATTGGCTCCAGCAATTTCTGCGCATATTTTCTGTATTTGAGACTGAACATCAGAAAACTCTCTAATCCTGTCATCCTTCTGTTCCCATAGTTTTTCCAATGCAGGGGCTATAGCTTCAAGCTGCTCTTTAATTGTTCCTGATGTCTTCTCAGGCTGCAAAGAAACCACACATTGTAGCAAAAGCAAAATAAGACGATAAGCACAATTGGAAACATAATTTGGATTTTAATTAACTTATGCAAAATTAGGAACAGAATTTGCCTCTTTTCTTTTTAATCAACCAGGAGGTGATTTTTATTATTATTTTTCATGCAGTTTCAATTGAAGAATAATCACTCACAATGCCGACATAAGACTTCTCGCCAAGGGCAGATAGGAGGTTAGTGAGTTCAACTCTAGCATCTGCCAATGTCTGAAGAAGCTGAGCCCTCGATTTCACAGCGTGGTCAACTTTCCTCTTGTAGACGTCCAAGCACTCTTGTTCCAGCTGAAGGAGCATTTTGTCTCGTTCGTCGTCAGTTTCACCAACTTCATCCCAGATTTGCTGCATTGAAAACGATGAATGGTTTTTGTCAGTATGCCAGAATATTAAAGTAACAGAAAACATAAAGCATAAAATAAAATTTTATAATAACTCAAGACTGGATTGCCTGCAATTGCTGCAATAAGGACCCGCAAGTAATTTGTCCGAGATGATTTTCACTTTCTACTGCTGCCATCTCTCAATGGCTTAAAAAACACCTGGAAAATGGTTAAAGTTCAGTCTAATTGTAATCTGCACAACTGATTATAACTTTTCACTAGCAAGCCCCTAATGCATAATTAGCAGCAAACACAATGAAACTGGCAAAGACTCACAATTCAGAACTTAAAATGTGTTTGATTTATTAGTAGCGTTAACAACAAAAATGCATCAACCGCAGAATTTCATATATTTTTTTAAAATAATTTAAAGCAGTCACAACAGCACAAACACATTAACCAAAAATGCGTTCCTAACTAAGCTAAATTTCATACAAATAAGCATAATAAAAAATTAAAATCCCAGATCCTTGGTTTGACTAAAATTCCAAATTTCACCCACAACAAACTTATCATAGCGTCTGAGAAACAGAAAATTCAATTTTGAAATTAAAGACAGTTAGCTTTTAACTGTTTTAAGCACCACACAAAATAGCGCTTAACGAAAATTCCTCGAGCAAGTTTAAAACACACACAAAATCACCAACATTACAAAAATTGCACAAGCAGCTCGCACAATATGTCGTAGAAACGAGTATCAAAAACCAGTTCAAGCACTTAAACCCCCGTAAATAGCCATTTCAATCGAATCAAACGAGAATTCCCAGAGCAAGCAACACTTGCACTCAGTAGCACACCCGCATTCCATGTTTCCAACAAAAACTCGGACAAAAAGCTGCAGCGTAGATAAAAGCTCACCGGATCGTGCTGTGCGGGTCGGGTATCGGTGGATTCTGACTCAGATCTAAGAGTTGATTTATAAGTGTTTTTTTAGCTACAGTGTGTGTGTGACTGTGTGTCCGAAAAGTACAAGTGAGAATGGAAAAGACCGAAACGGAGGTAAACCGATGGATAGATTATATTCAGAGGCAGAACATGTCATGGGTCATGGTATGTGGGGACGGGTTGTTACGACGTCGTCTGTGGGCCGTTATATTTGTATAATAATAATTATATATTAAAAGTGAAAATCTTTTGTTGACGATTATAGCCCGTGTCTCGAGGTTTATTGCGAAACTTGACACTGAGAGGTCCAACGGAGTGGGAATTGCAAAGACTGGTTTGCACTTGTGATTTGAAGCTAAACAAGATCTCACATTGATCGCGGAAAAAAAATAAAAAATAAAAAAACAATCAATTTTGAGAATGTATATTCAGAACTATAATAATCTTTCATGTATGGTCCGTAAGATCACCTTATTTAAGATTTAACGAACAATGTTAATAAGTCAGTTAATATATGAAAAGCTAGCTGATAACTGATAAATTAGTTGTGAATTGATATAGTAAGTCAGTTACTAGATGAAAATCTAGCTGATAACTGATAAATTAGTTGTGAGTTGATATAGTGTATGTCTGGTAAGCATAATAATTTAGCTTATGTCTTATTTAGAGGACTTATAAATTTTATGTATTTAAATAAGCCTTGTTTGGTTGCATGAGCTTATTTGAAAAGTCTGAACTTATTTCAGATGCTACTACTACAAGCATTTCAAATAAGCTCYTGGAGCTTTTTGATTTTATTCCTATTTTAACCTTTTTATTATTTTTAAAAATTACACTATTATTTCGTTAGGGTTTTTTTTTTTAATTTCACCACTTTATTAATTGTTAGATGAATATCTAAGAATTATTTTAGTATTGTGAAATTATTATTATTATTATTATTATTATTATTATTATTTATTATTATTATTATTATTATTATTATTAGCTTCACTATAAGATGGCGTATAAAGGAAAAAAAAAAAAAAGAATCCTCTCCCCAATCCGTTAAAAAAAAGTATTGTGAAATTATTAAAAATTATATTATATATATATATATATATTATATATAATAATATATATATATATATATAATTTTCCAATTATTTCTTAAATTAGGAAAACGAAAGAAAAACCCCAATCCGTTAAAAAAAAGTATTGTGAAAATTATTAAAAATTATATATATATATATATATATATATATAGGACTGGGTTCAAATGAGAACCCCGTCATTATATGTGAACCTAAGGACTAATCCTGGCCTTAGATCTAATATTGCACAGTGCAATTATATGTCCAGGTTCATTGTGCTTTTTACACAGTACTGTAGTGCTAAAATCAGTCCAGTTTTTTTAATTTATTATATATATATATATATATTATATATATATATATATATTTACGTTTTAAAACATGCAATATGTATCTTAAATTGTAGATCTTGAGAATGTGATTAATTTGATATATATTTCATTCAAAACGAATAAAATTTGAAAAAGTTATGGTTTGTTGAAGATTTGAGTTTCATTTCAAATTTTTGAATTTGCAGTTTATAGACGAAATTTGCGATACTTTTTGTATACAATCGTAATGTTTTTTTTCTTAATCTATTGTGCTTTCTAAAGAACAATGTAGTGCTCTTTGTAAACGTTGGTATATGTCCAAAATATCATTTTTAATTAATTGATGCATTTTTTTTACATTATTACCATGCTGACATGTCATGATCTCAACCATCAAGATTATCCAATCTAATGATCAAGATGAGTCCCTAAGTTCAAATATAATGACGGGTTCTCATTTGAACCCAACCCTCTCTCTCTCTCTCTCTCTCTCTCTATATATATATATATATATATATATAATGAAATTGGTAATAGAAATACTAATAATTAAATTTATAATCCTAATATTATATAAAAATAAATAAAAAATAGCATTGACACTATTATTTTAAAACATGTACTTTTGTGTAATTTTGTATTTTTGAGTCAACTTATCAGCTAAATTTGTCAAACGATTTTGTTTAGATCATCTAACTTTTCAGCTATCAGTCATCAGCTATCAACTATCAGCTCTCAAATAACTTATCAGTTATCAGCTAACTTATCAGCTTTGTCCGCCAAACATACCCATAGTTGATAACTGATTTCTAGAAAGATAGATGATATAAATAAAAGCATTTGACAAATTTAGCTGATAAGTTATCTCAAAAATACAAAATTTCACAAAAGTATATAGTTAAATTAATAGTGTTTATTTTATTTTTTAATATAAATTTAGCATTGTACATTTAATTATTATTGTTTCTATTATCAATCTCATTAAATAAATAAATAAAAACACACATGTGTGTGTGTGATAGTTTTCAATAATTGCACATATTTTTAATGGGTTGGAGATTTATTTATTTATTATTTATATTATATACCAATTTATAGAGTCAAGCTATTATAATAATAATAATACTTCCTCCGTCCCAATTTGATGGTCTTACGTTTGGTTTCACAAAGATTATGAAATTGGTAGTTTATATAGTTAAGTCATTAATTTAGTTTGTGTTTTCCAATTATACCTTTCTTGAATTTATTAATATCAATTAATACTCATAGAAATCAGTGTTGGAATTAGTATATTTGTTATTGAAATGGTAAGGTTTTGTATTGTAATCATCAATTTTCAATTTACCACTACAAAAAAAATCAAAATTTTCGAGGGATTTTTCCCTCGTAAATAAGCAAAAATCCCTCGGTTTTGGTTAAACCGAGGGAAATTCCGAGGGAAAAATTCCCTCGAAAAAACCCTCCTCGGAAATCGGTTCCGAGGGAAATAAATCCCTCGGAATTACAAAACCGAGGGAATTCCGAGGGATTTTTT
>BMAC01000644.1:156147-205160 GCA_014905375.1 Phtheirospermum japonicum | reverse complement strand
AATTTTCTATTTTTTCTATTTTTTTCGATTTTTTTTATTTTTTGACATTTTCGAGGAATTCAAAATCCCTCGGAATTCCGAGGGAATTTTGAAAAAATCCCTCGGAATTCCGAGGGAATTTGAATTCCCTCGGTTTTTTTTAAAAAATAAAAAAAAATCAAATAAATCGAAAAAAATAGAAAAAACTAGAAAAAAAATAGGGTTTATTTCCGGGTCGCCGAGGCGCACCCCTCCCCACCCCGGTCGTAATTTCTCGAGTTTTGTTTCTATTTTTTACTATTTTTTCGAGATTTTTTCGGTTTTATAATTCCATTATAAGCAAAATCGATCTTTAATAATTTAAGAGGCTAAAATAAGATTTATTTATTTATATACAAAATATGCTATTCTGTTTTTTCGGAAATATAATTAATTTTTTTAAAAAAATAATAAATCAAACCGAGGGAATGAAGTATCCCTCGGTTTTTCGAGGGACGACTTCCCTCGAAAATCCATCTGTCGGTCATCCCTCGGTTTTTCGTTCGGTAAATATGGCGGGAACATTTAGCGCCCTGATTTCCGAGGGATTTTCCGAAGGAACTGGATTCCCTCGGAAAATACCGAGGAATTTTTATATCCCTCGGTTTCCCTCGGAAATTTCCGAGGGAATTTATTTCCCTCGGAAAATCCCTCGGAAAGTTCCTGTTTTTTTGTAGTGTACGAGGTTGAAAACTAGTATTTCAAAAATATTAATTAAGGGTGTGTGGAAATGAATAATTAATGATATGTTAAATATGGTAACCAGACTATCTTTGTGGGACGGAGGGAATTATTATTATTATTATTATTATTATTATTATTATTTATTATTATTATTATTTATAATAATAATAAGTTCATATATTCAAGTAACAATTAGTAAAGTGTAAACATAAATTAAAAAAAATTAAATACATAGTGAAATAATAGAGTTTTTCAGAAAAATAAAATGGTTAAAAGAAAAATAAAATCAATAAGCTTCATGAGCTTATTTGAAACGCTTGTAATAGTAACATTTGAGATAATAAGTTCAGACTTTTCAAATAAACTCATCCAACCAAATGAGACTTATTTGAATATAGAGAGCTTATAAGCCCTTCAAACAAGTCATGAGGTAGCTTATTGTGCTTACCAAACATACGCTTAGTATTAAAAAATCCTAGTCACTACTAATAAATTCGAAATTTGATGACAGTGACATTTTTGCTTGATGAATTGTTTTGGATTCGGCTCGATACATGATTTGAGTTCTATCTAAGTTTCAAGCCAATCAAGTCAATTGAACATGTTTATCAGAGAAATTACATATATATATATATACACACACACACACATGAACACACATATATTAGTTTTAGACATACGTGTTCATATTTTGAGAAATAAATTATAATCTTGATAGTTTTTTATTTATTGATATTGACAACATCATTCTCGTTGAATAAAGTAATTTTTAACAATTTCTGAATTTTTAACTCTCGATATTTGATATAAAGTTGACCCGTGAGTTACATCAAAATTATAAAATGATTTTTTTTTTTAAGATTTGTGATTGTTACAGAAATATATTAAAAAAATGCAAACCTCGATTCACATTTTTAATTAATGTAAAACATGTATGTTGTGTGGGTGTAAAATAAATGACACATGTATAAAATCTTTAATTATAAGAATAATTTGTTTTTATGATCGAGTCACAAGGACGAAAATATCTATTATTCAAAATTTATGTTTCAATTATTACAAAAGTCGTAATCCACTAAATAATAAATTAAAAACTATTTAAGAGTATATATGATATAAATTAGCATAACTCTTCAAAAAAAAAAATATTCACAATCACAAAATTTGATCTTAACTAAAACAGTAAAATTATAGTGAAAAAAAAATACAATTTTAACTATAGGAAGGTATTGTGGATGCCGAGACATTTGCAGTCGCATCCACCGATTTTGAAAATGTGGAGCAAAATAAAATATTCTCTCAAACGTTTTACCTCTATATTTCTCTCTAGGTACGTAAATCATTTGTGAGCTATCTCTCACTTTTATATAAACACACCTTATTATATAAGAAACCTACATAATAAAAAAATCAAAATATGTAAGTAATATCATTAATAAGAAAATAATCTTTATAGTTCTAATAATATTTAGTGGAAATTCCCACTACACTCCCATTACCATTAATTATCAAACACTCTCACGAAAAATATTTTATCCCATTTAGTCAAACATATCCTATTTAATCAAAATTTCAACTTTCGCATGTAATGAGTAGTATGAAATTATGCTCGGTATAGTATGTATTATTCTTTTGAAGATATGGTGTAGTATGGAATTATCTTATGCAATTTAATATAAAATCTGACAGTCCAATCTAAGGTTTGAAGAAAAAATACATAATGTAGTTTGCTATCCTGTAGGGTTAGTATGTAATTTGATAATAGTAGTATGAATTTTAAAATATAATAATATTTTATTGATTTTTTGAATTTTGGTAGAGTTATGAATTTGATAATGGTAATATGAATTTTAAAATATAAGAGTGTTAATTTGATAATAATAGTTTGAAATTTAAAATATAATAGTATGGAGCTTTATTAATTTTGTGAAATTTTAGTATGAAATCCTCAATATTATTTTGAGTTTCATATATTATATTAAATTGAAATTTAAAAATATAGAAATGTCAAAAAAAAAAAAAAAGGTTGTATTTCAGTGTGACATATGAAATTTTGCCTATAATGATTAAATGTATAATAATCAGTACTATGGAATTCTGACTGTATACAGTATACGTATAAAATCGCACTACGTAGTATAAAATTCAAAGTTAACAGTTGGTGACAATGATACGTAAATGTCGCATAATAGTATTAAATTTGGTAGTATTCAATGTTGAATAAAGAAAAATAAATGAAAGAAAAAAAAGAATCATTAATAAAGGTAAAATAATATTCTTATGCAGTAGTTTAGATTAAATGAGAAGAGAATTTATTATATGGGAAGTTAATGTTTTCACTAAAGTATTTGATAATACATTTACCTAATGAATCATATGAGAATTGCCCCTAATATTTACTAGGAAAAAAATATATATATATATATATATATATATATATATATATATATATATATATATATATATATATATATATACTCTAAAGAATGAAATATACACAATATATTGTAGATAAATATTAATGTAAAGGAAGTAAGCTAAAATCCTAAATTTCTACATAATATATATACAAAATATACGAATTCTGTATAAGAGAAATAAAATTATAATTTAATTTAAGATTAAATAATATACGTGATAAATACCAAATCTCTCCTAAGACATTAAATATTGGCAAGAAAGTCAAGATATTAAATACGACAAGATAAATCATTAATTATTAAATTATGTATTTAAGAAAATTCGTGACTCAACAATTTATCCATTTTTGTCTTTTCTTGATCAAAACTTACGTGATAAAACTACCAAGTATGAAACTATATAATCACCAAAAACACTTCCCCTAAATTGTTGCAATTAAACATAAAATGGTTAAGAATAATGACATGTCATACGAAAAACATTTGCTAAAGCAAATGAAAGCAAACCTTAATTAGAGTAAAATGTCATAGTCATTCCACAACAAAATGGACATCATGTCCAAAATAGCCAAACATTAATAACATTATTTTTCAAATAAAAGAGCCATTAAATAAAAATCACTTAAGGAAATAAATCACCAGACACCTAACTATGTTTCAGCAAAACAACAGTATCGTCAAA
Source organism: Phtheirospermum japonicum (assembly GCA_014905375.1). Lineage (NCBI taxonomy): Eukaryota > Viridiplantae > Streptophyta > Magnoliopsida > Lamiales > Orobanchaceae > Phtheirospermum > Phtheirospermum japonicum. Next base: position 201,356 of record BMAC01000644.1, on the reverse strand, counting down.
ATTAAACTCCATCGCATCATCTTCATCACGTAGTCCAGTAGGTAAGGTAGAACGGAAACAACTCCCCTCAAATATTTTATATTTTATATTTTTTATATTTATGAAATAATTATTTTAAAATTAATCACACTTTATTATATTTTTATACAATAATAATTTTATAGAATGATAAATATTATTTAAATATAATAGTGTTAAAACATATATTCATGGAGAGCAAACTGTTGGTTTAAAGTAAAAAAAGAAGATTATTTAGTATATGATATTTGATGTAACATTATACCAAAAGTTGGTGTTAGTCTTAACTGAGAAATAGATTAGGGTTCAACGTAATTAGTAAAATGAGCACAAACATACACACTAGTTTAACTACTGTACATGTGTGCACAAGATTTAGCAAAAAAATAATAATAAAAAAATTATATATATATATATATACAAAGAAAGATATCGTATTATCAACTCGTGTCTTAACTGATTTCCCAATTCTTATTTATTGACAGTTATTTTTTTATTGTTAAATAATTTTATATTTGTATGTTTAGATTAAATTCATTAATGTTAGTTACATAATTAAAATTTTCAAATGTTGTCACATTCTCAACCCGTGTATAAGCTCTAGAGCCTAAATAACTTTATTTAATACTCTTATATTTTAATGTTTATATTAAATTCGTTAATAATTTTATTTACATGTTTAGAAATATTCAAATGATGTCATATTTTCAACTTGTGTAGCAATATACCGGTGTCAAATTAATATTTATTTATTATTGTATAATTTAATGTTTTTTATGTTTAGATTTAGTTTATTAGTAATATTTAGTTACATACCTAGATTATCCAAATAACTCGTAATTTACTCATATTTTATAAATCTTAAGAATAAAATTATTTAACTTTTGCCACAAATACAACTTATTTAGATTATTTTATAACTAAGTTTTTTTTAATTAACATTATATGATAAGTAATTTGTCTTTTTATTAAGATAACCGATTTAGATTTTTTTTCCTAATTATATATGATTTTTTTATATTTTATACTATAAGAATAAAATAAAATAATGAATTAGGCAAAATATATTTTAAAAATTTTGGGCAAACATAATAAAATGAAAATATATAGGTATATATTATAATTCATATATTATACTAAGTCTCCAAACCTCAAAAGTTTGCAAAGTAAGTATCCGAACCACTGAAAAACTATACGTCAGTCCAAGATTTTATAAATAGATGCATGAATAGAGATCTTTCATTTTATATATAGGTGACACACACACACACACACACATACACACACACACACACACATATATATATATATATATATATATATATATAGATGGGTTCAAATGAAAACGATGTCCTTATTTGCGAACCTGCGAACTAGTGTTTTTATTATATATCAGTAGAAATACAATGCTTTATTAATATTTAAGTTATTATACAATTCCTATACTTTTAATCAAATAAGGAAATATACAAAAAAAATTTGATCAATCAATTTAATTAGATGTAAGATGTATAATTTTTCATATGTTCACATATAATTTTTTTTAACAAAAACAGAGAGGGCATATTACATTACTTCTTACCCGGGGAAAGCAAGATTTTGAGGACAAATGCCCCGCTCATCGCTAAGTGACATCACATGTCGGTTTTAAGCATCGATGTAATTTTGTGCGTCAACTCAATGTAATTAACAAGTAACAAATGGACCGTAAAACTGTTATACAATTTAATTATTTTTTAATTTATATTATTATATTGAATTTCATATATTTCATCAAATTATAATAGAATTTTGTAATGTGTTATACTATGATGGACCTTATAAATTATCATAATCATTTTATAGTAAAAATTACTCAACACAAAAGGATATAAAATAATATAATTTTTTTTACATGAAATTTATAAAAATATGAACTAACTGACAAAATGCATAATATAATTTTATCTTATTTTCCTTTCTTCTCTAGGAGATTTCATACGACAAGTTAAAAATTCATTATTTACAACTTGTTATTAGCTCTACATTTATACACTCGATAATATTATTATTTTCTTTTCTTTTAGATGAATCGGAGATGCCATACCCTTAGAAAGCTTACCCTACTCATGTATATATTCTTAGGTAATGAATAAGAAAATAACTTAAAAAAACAAATAAATCATGACGTTAAAAATATACTTATTAACATTGTCTTTTTAAAATAGAAGAATAACCGTAGTTTTAAAAACTAAAAAAGAAATAATAAGATCTCCTTATGTTTTATGTACGAGTATGTTATGAGATTATTTTAGTCATTCTCACATTATATTATATTGAAATATAATAAATTTGCAATAAAAATATGAGACATTATATTATATTGAAATATAATAAATTTGCAATAAAAATATGAGACGAAGAAAAAAAATAAATGTGTTTTGCTCATTTGAATTATAATAGTTTCACATATAGCATACTAACATTTTTCTTCCTTATAGATTGAATATGATTTATTTTTAAAAAAATAGGAAAAGGACAAGACAAAGTGAGTAATTATTTTAAAACTAGAGTAATAAAGAATGTGAGTCTAATATCGTTTAATTAACAAATTTTCATTAGTTATATGAGTTATTAAAAAAAATGAATTCCATTAGAATCTGAGGGTAGGAGTTAAGAATTTGGAAGGAATTGTGTAAATGAATTTTTTACTATAAAATTCATAGAATTCCATAATGATATATCATATAATGAAATCCACAATAATTTAATTGAGGGTACTAAAGTTTGATAGAATCTGTAAAATTTTACATTGAGAATACCAAAATTTTGTAAAATATACGGAATTATAAATTATGGATACTTTAAAATTGATTTGTAATAAATCTTATAATTTAGGGGTAAAGTCTTATAATTTATTTCTAATACTGTGATAGAGTTTTTCCCAACAATTCGAGGCCATTTTATTGATTTGTCCGCGGGTTGGAGTCAAATTCAACATATTTCAAAATTGCATTCAACTCCGAAACATATCATAAATCCATTTCTTATCCTATAAGAGCATCTTATCAATAATTCCTCACGCCCCTAATCCCAAATGTGACAACTCAAAATACAAACTCCGCCCTTTAAACACAAATTTCAATAAATAATAAATATCTCAATGTTTTATCCTACAAATTTCACATATTCTCAATTAATTTTATGCTTACATATTTCAACAAATACATATAACGACGTATACTATGTACCAGAGTTCACAATACTTGATATATTAGATTTTTATCGTGTGATGAAAATGGATAGTTTGTATGATAAATATGAATATTATAAGTACTAACTATTGTAGTATTTAAACTTTTATTTTTATCATAAGTTATATTTATCACACAAAATATATGTATACATTACACATATTCATCACACATAACTAAAGCTATCAAACGGGCAGGTCAGGCCAGCCTAACAAATGGCTAAATCCTCCCATCGGGCCATAATGACCCCATTTTTTGTGTCTAAAACTCTTTGGCCCAAGTCCTACAAAATTTTGAGTCAAATGTATAAAATGTAAATATAAAAGGAAAATATGCGGGCCGCCGGAGGTCCCTCCTGGAATTGCTTCCGGAGCCGAGTTTTTGTTGCTAAGTAGTGGTGGCAAATCGTGTTATCGTGCCGTGTTCATGTCGCACTATCGTGTTTTTTTATTTTTGTATCTTATTTGATCATAAATGTAACAATAAGTGTAAATTTAACTTAATTTAGAATCTCGTGCTTTTTGTGTCGTGTTTCGTGTCATTTCGTATCGTGTCGTGTCTTATCTCTTTGTCTCTGTAATCGTGTTTCTTATCTTTTCGTGTTCGTGTCGTACTATCATTCCGTACCATCTATTGCCGCCCCTGTTGCTAAGAACCTAAGGCCCAAGACGTAGTAAAATTTGGATAAGGTCGTACTAGGTTTTAACAGCTCTACACATAATACAGATATATAATATAATTTCCATTCGTCTCAATAATAATCTAATACACGATATAATATTCATCATATAAAACACATACTCATCACACATTACGTTTGTATTCATTATATATATAAAACATAATTATCATTACAATTATAATCATTATAGATAATATTCATATTTATCATATAAAACATGCATATTCATCACTCTTTAAAGTGAAAATTGAGTGCCCTTTTATCTACACTTTCATTCAATTATATTATTTATTTATTATATAATTCATATGCATTAATTAATATTTATTAAAACATATGAGCGTATGGTAATTAAAAAGATAAAAGATCAGGAAAAAAATGAAGAAAAAAAATAGTAACAAAGTTCAGCAGAAAAAATTAAAAAAGCCAAAAAAAAAAGCCAAAAGAAAAAAGAACAAGAAACGAAAAACAAAAGGAAAAGGAAAAAAGTAAGGGCAGCAGGGTGAAAGTCAAAAGGCACCACCTTTGCAGACGTTAACGTGGCAAAGAAGAAAACAGAATTACATAACCTTAAATTCAACTTTAATTACTACTACTTCCTCAAAAAAACAACAACTTAATTTCAAGTTCCAATTCCTATTTCCAAACTCTAGGTTTAGATTTAATTTTTTAAAAAATCAATTTACACCATCGGAAATATGTTTGTTAGACCATTTATTCAACAAAATATCACATTTTTCATTCAAAGTCCTTAACCATAAAGACAACATTATTTGGGAATAAATGCTATTCTTACACGAGGCAACAACACAACGGACCCATGGTATTTATGATGTCACCTATAATGCGCAAATCTTTATTAACTACATAAAATACAACATGGGACACATTTAAAAATAAAAGATCAAATTGACGTACAAGTCGATTTTAGTAGACCCAGATTGCTATTTACCTAGAGCCCAACACTTTTAGTCCCATCCACTACTTTAAAGCTTTTATACTAGTAGTAGATTAAATCATCAATATATTCACTACGTTTTACCGGGGCATGTTATGATCCGAACCAATTGATCAAATCATCGAATCGTGTCCATAGAACTTGTCCATAACCTCAATAAAAAAAAAAAAAAGGAAAACAAACTATCTGATGCCAGTCTCTACTGAGCTCAAATTTCAAACAAATATCTTCCTAAGCAACAAAACGTATCGCCACACGATTTACAGACAAAACAAATCACATCCGAGACAATCGATCAATCAGGGAGTGCTCGAAAAAGTCTCGGTCCCAGAAACGTGCGATGCTGCGTCCTCTTTAGCCGATGGCCTCGTGTCTCTTTTCCCATCTTTATTCACAGATCTTGCTCCATTTTGATGAGCGTTGAGAGAGAGCCGTCGGATCGTGCTTCCATTGGCACCTCCGTTGGCCCGTGGGCCAACAACTTTCTTGGTACCAGAATGTCGTGGGCTTGGAGTTGAACCGGCTACTGGGTCCTGTTCTTTATTTATCTGTTCACTAAACTTCTTATGATCCTGCAGTGAAAATAAATTAATTTTGTGGAAACACAGCAACACACATTTCAGTGTTGCTAGACTAACTTTTACGGATAGGATGAATAGAAAATGCAAGAGTTTAATTATATTAATCTATGTGAAATAACTATAGGTCTATCATTGTAGGACGAGGGGATATATATATATTTTTTTGAGATCAAATCTTTAACATATTAACAAACCAAAGCTTTGAACATATTTCAATGTTCGATAAGATATGAGCTCAAACACAAATTTTGAAGCTTACAAAAATTCAAACACCTTTTACTTCAAAAAAAATGGCTGTCAGCAAAATAAAGGAATTTAATTAGACTTACCTTCAACCTCTTTTTCTCTTCTTCTCTGTCATGTCTGAGCATTACATACTCATCTAGCATGGCAAGTAGAGGAACACCGTCATAGCTGAACGTGATCCCACGATCTTGCTCCCAAGCACGAGTCTTAGTAATTAAACTGTCAACAAGAGCTGCAAGACCCAAACAATTACGAAAATGATATTATATATATTACAAGTGAATAGCAAAAGAAACACAATATTAGAGGTGATAGTAATTAATACCCGGAATTTTATTGACCAAGACACGTGCCTTTTCTGCCCTCTTTAGATTCAAATGCGCACCTCTGCTTGCATTGTACCTGTTCTCGTCCTGTTTTGACCAATGAACATTCATTACAATATTGAATCAAGTGCCTTAAACCAAATAAATAAATTACAAATAAATTACCCGATTGTAGTCTTCGAGCCAGCTTTCTTCTTCACAAGCGGACATCCATTTCTCAACCTTATCCAATATATCCTTCCTGCTTGCTGCCTCTTCTTTTGCTTTCACAATCTGATGATCCATGTCGGCTACTAATTCTGCGGGCTCAACGCTCCCCGAATCGATAAGCGACAAGATTTTTTCTCGAGCAACCTCGGTATCAATCTCAATGTGGGCATGAGCAAATATCTCCTCGAGTTCGGCTTGCCTCTTAAAAGCAATCTCCTTCATTCTGCTACCTTTCAGCTGATCGAGCCTCTCCACTTCCACTTCAGCCTTTAAAATAATAATAGATCGATTTAATCACTTCAGCTAACTTTCAAAATTACAAAATACCCCCGAGGTTCAATTCAGTGTTAAAACTAAAGGGATGCCTGCAACAATACTTTTATAAATAAAATACCAGGGGCATTTTGGTAACTTCAAAGAATGGCTGGGTAGTTTTGTAATTAACCCTTGAAACCTGTATAGATTGAAGAACTCAATACCTGTTCGATGAGGTCTAAAGCGAGAGCCCCAGGAATAGTAACTTCATCAACTGAAGCCGAAATGTTACAGGTAACATGATCAAAGAGGCTGCGCTCGTCTGCGGGTGTGTCCATCAAATTCCAAAGGTCAATCAGCTGAGTTGCCAATACTTGAAGCTGTAGACAGAGACTAGTGTCCATAAATAAAGTCGATTCGCACAAAATACAGTTGGGCAAGGAGGATAATCTACATTACCTTGTTCAATCTCTTTGTCTTATCTTCCTTAAGTGCTAAAACAGTCTTAGCCAATCCTGAGAGCGTATCATCGCTTACGCTTTTCGATTGTACACCACGAGCGTCATTAAGGCTGGGGTGCACGTCCGTGACGGTGGTAAAAAAGTCCACGCCAAGGACGGCACAAAGCTCATGAACATTACTCACAAATTCAAGAACCTTATGTAACCTCTCACTCTGGAAAAAATCAAGAATTGCAAAAAACTATGAATATTTTACCGCTAATAGTAGCTGATTTATGCAAATTATTAAAAAAATAAAAAAATAAATAAAACCTTTTCTTTTTGAAGGTCGTGGAGCTGGGCCTGAAATTCATTAAATTTCTTCGTTGATAGATCCGACTCATCGACTGCTAGACTCTCAACCGGCTCATTCTTTCCAGCAATTTCTGCGGTTATTTTCAGTATTTGAGATTGAACATCAGAAAATTCTCTGATCCTGTCGTCCTTTTGTTTCCATAGCTTTTCCAATGCTGGGGCTATAGCTTCAAGCTGTTCCTTAATTGTCCCTGTTGTCTTCTCAGGCTGGCCAAAAAATAAAATAAAATAAAATAAAAATAAGTAATCCTTAGACCATATTATTGAAGAAAAAATAATTACTCACAATCCCAATATAAGTCTTTTCTCCGAGGGCCGATAGAAGGTTGGTGAGTTCGACTCGAGCATCAGCCAATGTCTGAAGAAGCTCGGCCCGAGATTTAACAGCATGGTCGACTTTTCGCCTGTATACGTCCAAGCACTCTTGCTCCAGCTGAAGGAGCATTTTGTCCCGTTCCGAATCAGTTTCACCTACTTCATCCCATATTTGCTGCAGTAAAAACGAGGACCAGGTTTTTGTCAGTGTGGTAGAATTTTTTAAATATTTTTAGGGTAAATAGTAATTAGAGACAAAAACAAAACAAAACAAAAAATACGATTGCCTGCAATTGCTGCAATAAAGATCCACAAGTAATTTGTTGAGGATGACGATTTTCAGCTTCTACTCCTGCCATTACAAAACCTGTTTCCAGGAAACTGGCTAAAAGTTACCATTCAGAACTCTAAAAAAAAAAAAAGATTTTTCCCACAAGCCCTAATGCATAAATTTATTTTCAATTAAGCAAATAGTAATTGACAGCAGCACCACTATGTTTCACCAATGTAGAGTAAAAATGCAAAAATAAATAAAAAATTCCTATTTAAGCAAAACACACGATAAAAATAAAATAAAATCCCTGAGAAAAGTACACACATACCAAATCACCAGCATTACACAAATGCACAAGCAGCTCACAAAATATTCATCAACATAAACTAGCTAGTGTGGCAAAATGTCAGTGTTCCAAATACTTAGACATCCGTAAAAAAAATAATTAAAGGAAAAAAAAATCGGAGCCAAGCAAACCAAATCAACACTTCACACTTGCACAGAGTAGCTCAACAATCAGATTTCATTTTTTTTCCAACAAAACCTGCGATTAAAAGTTGCAAAGAAGATAAATGCTCACCGGATCCTGCTGTGTGGGTCGGGTTTTGGTGGGTTCGGGCTCAGATCTGAGAGATTTTTAATTTTATTTTTTTCAGTATTTTGCTGCAGTATGAGTGTGTGTGTGCGCCTGAAAGTACAAGTGAGAGTGGAAAAGAGTTGAACAGAGGTGGAAAGATATATTCAGAAGCAGAACATGTTATGGGTCATGTGGGGCCAGGGACGATGCGACGTCGTTTCCAACCCAATATGTATATGATTGCATATTATTATATTATTATTATTATTATTATTATTATTATTATTATTATTATTATTGTCGTGAAAAGTGAATGATCATTTGTTGGGGATTATTATAGACTTACGTAGTCCGCGGCTCGAGGTTACTTACGAAATTGACACTGACAGCTGTAGTCTAGATTTGGAAATACTTGTTAACTGTATGGAAATTAATTTTGAGAAATTATCAATTTTCTATGAAAATATTAAATCAATTTGTTTCTAATTTGAGTTTTTTATGTTTAGAAATGAAAATATGTTTGGTAATAATGATTTAAATTGTATCTTTACATAATTATGGGTTATTATAGTGAGAGAAAAAAAATCGAAAAGAAAATCGATTTTAGTAAAACATTTATATTGAAAAGGAAAATTTTTGATTAAATAAGTTTTGTCAATACATGGAAAGTTGTTCATCTTCATTCATTAAACCACCTTTAAACCCTGACTTGAATATTGGTTTGGACGGAGCTCAAGACAAGCCATGGAGCGATTTTTCATTGTCACAAAGCTTTAACGTATCCCAATATTTAATTACTTCCTATATAACCAAATTTTATTATTATTATTACTAAATAAAGAATGACAACCTTTTTTTTTCTACGTCAAAAAATGATAAGTTTTAGTATAGTTACAACATCATTTTTAATCTAAACATTTCAAACTTCTTACATGCTTCTTTTGGATAAGAAAATATTTAGACAATTATTATATTTATATAGAATAAAAACCTAATGCTTAACACTTGTATCAAAACTTTCAAAATTCTGAACTTATTTAACGAATTAAATAAATAGTACAACGTTTGAATTCGGTGAACACTCTTTTCTAATTATACCTCAAAGTCATTTCACCTATGCAATATTATGAAGAAGGCACTTAAATTTGCTACACAGGTAAAAAAAAATTCTTTCTTTTTTTTAAAATCATGCCACATGGACACATATAGGGGCATTTGAGTACAAATATAGGTTGGAAGGGATATGGAATTTATGGATAATTAGATATCCAAACGCAATATATTTTATATTATTATCATATGCATTGCTTGTCAAGTTGAAGTTAGGTTAGGTTCATTATTCCTCACGAGGGTCAAAGCAAGATTTTGTTGGCAAAAGTCCCAATCATTGCTAGGTGTCACACAAAAAGCTCATCTCAAAATTCACAAAAATTGAGATATTGAATTAGCACGATTTTGAATTTAAAGATACAAAATAAAACAAATAATTTTTTTTACCTACAATTTAAAACTAGAAGCAATTTATTTATTATTGGTAAAATATCAAAAAATAAAAAAAAGTTCCGCTTTTCCATTATCAGCTTAAACCAAATCAGGCGTCGAACGACATTATTTGTGAATAAATGCTATATATCCTTACTCATGAGGCAACAACACAACGGACCCCATGGTATTTATGATGCCCCCTATAATGTGCTAACCTTTATTAATACAGATACATTGGAGGCAACAAATTCAATTTCTAGAACATCCCAACAAAAAAACAAAACAGAAAAAAATAAAAAAAATAGCATGAATCTTACTGAGAAGATCCACACAAAAGAAGAGTAAATAGATTAACAAAAAACAAAAAACAAAGCTCATTGTTCTATCCCCTGCTGTGAAAACCATGCATGAAAATCCAAATAAAATACAGTTAATAAAACTCCCCAACATTTTTCCAGTTAAAGCACTCGAATCATTGTACACAAGTAATTGCGCTTCAGTCCTCGTTGTTCGCTGCCACTGTTACACCAACTTCAGCCGGCCTTATAACACGGTCGTGCAGAATGTATCCAGCCTGAGAACAAACAATTGCAGATTAGTGTTTGCACTTTCTAGCTAAAAGTTGAGTAACACTTTCCTTTTTTAGTGCTTGCAAACATTCTCGTGATAGGACGAGAAATTGAAGCCAATTGACAACAAGCAATGCAAATTTGGAATTTGGAAGTGTTCCAAGTTACTATATTTAGAGCTGAACACTATGATACACTCCCTCCGTCCCGAAATAGCTTTCGTTTTGGAAGATTTCACACAAATTAAGAAGTCTTACAAAAAGACTAATCTACCCACATTTAATGTAGGGATATTTTGAATATATTTACTATACACAACATTCATTTCTAAGATATTATAATATTTTCAAGTGGAAACAATAAATAAGGGTAATATTGGAAGTTTTAGTCAAAAACGACTTCTTAAAATGACATTTATTTTGGGACAAAAAATAGAGGCTAAAACAACAACTGTTTTGGGATGAAAAAGATGATGTGTTATATTTACTGCTATTTTCAGCAATGTCAGATCATATTCTCACGTTGGCTGAATAGCATCGTACATATAACGTATTATAACATAGTGCTTAGTTCTCATGCCAGGAAATGGTGCTCATTTGGTCCATAACCTATATATTTTAAAGAAGTAAACTGTATTATAGGTTTTCCAATACCTTTAGAACTACTGCAACACGATCTGCTGGCTTTGAAGCATCTGGTACTTGGAACACGGCGTTATGCCTGTTTGGATCAAATTCTTCATCTACAGGATTATATTTCTCTAGTCCAAATTTTTTGAATACCTGCATATGGAATATAACATAAATGCATCAATAAACAATCTATTTCTACAGGTATGAAATAACTGTGCCAGTTGCTTTTAGATAATACATTTATATGTAGAAAACAGTGCCCCTAAACTTTCTTAAATTATTTATTTATTATAATTACTTTTAGAACTTCAACAAATATTGTTGGACTATCCTTACCAAGTGTCTCATAAATACATGATAGGGTTTCTTTTTTAGGTCTTTATGGATATAAATTACTTTCCATTTTCTTGTTATTCTCGACTTCCCAAGTAACAATCCTTCAACATAATGTGGAATTATATTACCAAAACTACTTTTACAACCCACAATATGCATTCGTAGTCAACCACAATATATTCTAGTTGTTCGAGTAATATTATAGATAATTAGTATAAATATCATGCATTCTATAAATATATTATATTTTTTATATAATAAACTGGTGAATATATAACTTATTATTAATATTTAAAAAGCTCTTTCAGGCTCGAAAAAGCTTGTGGGCAATCAATATATTCGATAAATTAAGCTCCAGATCAAATCAATAATAAACGAGACAAACTCAAACTCTCCAAAGCTCGAGTTGGTTCAACATCGGGAAAAGAAAATACAATCAACGAAAGGGAATTCAAAAACTATAAATAGTACCTCGTTCAATTGTTTTTCAGTCATTTCAACGCCTTCAAGGAGAGTTTTAAGTTGATGAACAGCTCCTCCAGTAGCAGCATCAGATGTATCGATTTTGGCAAAACTCTCTTTCGCAGCAGACGAAGCCCTCCCCAAGTTATCCGCCACATCCAAAAGGCTTTTCGCAAAATTCTGCATCGTTTTTTCAAAAATAATAATTCGGTGAGCTATCTATAAGTGGAAAGGGACAAACATAAGTGAGCCTTCGCAAAAGCTTCTAATTTTAGAACGAGTGATTTATTATAGTAGCAGAGGCTACAAGTCGTGAAATTCAAAAGTTAATAATGTTTTAGAAAGTGTTGTTAAATGTTAGTAACAAGTTGTGACAGTTGATAATTACAAAATACCCCTGAAGTCTAATTTAGTGTTAAAACCAAGCGCTGACAGTAATATTTTCACAAATGGGAAGGGATTTTGAAATGCTATTTGCTTATAAGGGGGGGAATGTAAGACAACAAAATCTTGAGGTAGTTTTTTGTAATTTTGAGAGTTGGCTAGGTTTTTTTAAGTAATTTGTTCAAACCTTGGGGTATTTTTGTAATTAACCAAGACTGCTTATTTGTTTGTACAAATTCAAAACGACTCAGAATCATAATTCTTAAATACAGCCCGAAAGCTAACAATCACTTAAAAAAAACTTTAAACCTGAATAGCAAACTTCTTGGCATTTTCGGATTCACGCCTAGTTCGCTCCTTGACGTTCTCCATCTCGGCAAAGGACCTCAACACCTTATCCTTCATCTGCACAATCTCTTCCTGCTTCTCAGCCAGAGCTTGTTCCTTCTCCGCCACGAGCTTCACCAGATCGTCTCTAGAGAGGAGGTCAAACTCCGAATCTGAATCAGAATCAGAATCAGAAAACTCAATTCGTTTAGCACCGCTTTTTCTTTCGGGATTTGCGGACTTATTAGGGAGAGGACCTGATTCGGCTTTCTCATCAGAAGCTGATGCAGCTTCTGTTTTATGAGCAGCTTCGTTTTGGTCCTTATTTTCCGCTGTCTCTTTCTCATTTGGGTGTGGTGATGCAGAAGAAGAAAACCCGAGCCACTGGAAACCCGATGATTTCAGGGCTGAATGATGTAGCAATGACACCTGACCAGATACCATCTAAATTGAAAAATAGGCAAATAATCCAATTACATTTAAAAAAAATATTTTGCCTCTTTAACACTACCAATTTATCAAGCCGCGCTATAAATATCATTTTATTACACTTTTCATACAATTGAAAGTAAATTGAATCCAATGAACTCACCTGTTTGAGGTATCAGAAATTGAAAAAGCAATCTCCTTTCATATTAAAAAAAATATATAAAGTAAATTGATATCCTAAAATTGATAATTAAAATTTAAAAAAAAATGGTTTTAGAGAATACAGACATAAGAACCTCAATATATTACAAAATGACCAACTCTAATCCAGCACAAATATCAATTCAACTAACCTAGGTACAATCACGAACACCCGTAAAAATACGAACTTTAACCAAAGAAAAAGAAAAAAAAAAGAAGAAGCAGTACCGTATTACTTGGCGCACGCGGTTGAACCAAGTAATCGGATGAAGATCGAAGAATATTGCTTTCATGGCGGCCGAAAAGGAGCGTTGAGTTGCGGCACTGAGCCAACACGGTCCTTGAGACCCGGCTTGTTATTCTGCTCAGGGACATGTCTATGGCGGCCTCTGCTGCTATGAGTCTAAATGGATATTCGAAATATGATAAGGGATATCAGTGGCGGTGGAGGAATGGAAGAAGGCAGGGTTTTAGGAGGGGATTTGGGACTTGGGTAGAAAGAAATTCAATAAATTGGCCAAGCGCATCCCACGGGCGTAGATTTGTTAAGAGCCCGATGGATAGCAATTGGGGCGCCCGTGCCCCAGTTTCGGGTCGGGCACCACTTCCGCTTCATGGGTATCGCCCCATACAATATTTTTATATATTTTGTATACCGGAAATATTACGTGGGATTTGAAAAAAAATAACACTCATTCAAGATAGTAAAAGAATAATACTGAAAATAGTAAACTAACATTATTTTATTTGCACAAATATTATTTTCAAAATAAATAATTTTTACACATAAATCGGAGCATTATTTGTTCTAATTACATTAGGACTCGTTTTCACAATAAATAGTTTGAAGGGCCAAATAGTTCTCCAAGTAGAGGTCCACTTGTCAATTAGTCCTACATCCAATTTTAAGTCAAATAGTGTCTGATTTTTGTCAAATAGTCCAAAATTGTGATATGAATATATCACAATACCCTTACTATTAAAAAAACTAATAATAATAATAATAATAAAATTGAGGCAGCAGGTGGCTGCCGCCTCACCTGCTGCCGCCGACTGCCATTGTCGGCCGGTCGGAAAATTTTTCGGCCGCCGAATTTTTTTTTCAGTCACCGATTATCATCTGAAAATATTTACCGGCCACCGAAATTTTTTCGGATGCCGGGATTTTGTTTTCAATTTTTTTTTTTTTGCCCAAAAAATTCTAACTGTAAGTCTTGACTTTTTACTACATGTCCGAATTTCTTACTATATGTAACAAGTTTTTTTTAAGAATTTTTATGGCGAAGTTTCGCAATCGGAGCTTTCTCTCAGCAATTGGCTTCTCAAACTGTTGTCTCCGGCCATAATCGTCGTTGCCGACATTTCCCCCACCGAAAAACGTTTACTCTCGTCGATCTTCGCGGATTTTGAGCTCGAATCGCCGGCGGACAAATTCCTCTCGTATTTGGGCGTTTTCCTGAAATTGAAAGTGAACAACACTTTGAACTTGGGCGTCGACCACAGGAGAGTAACAGAAGACAAAGCCTTCAAATCCGATGAACGATTTTTGCTCAACAATCTCTCGGATATCCGGTGAACCAACAATCCTTCTTCTCGGCATCTCCGCCTCCTCTGACGGCGGCGCGATTGGGCGATTCGAAAACCAAATCGAAAAACGAATTCTCACCGTCAGTTTCTCCATCGCCGTCCAATTCAAACGCCGCGTTTCGAGACCCGCATTCATCGGAGATGACGTCAGCTCTGACTGCTTCCATTGAAGAGCAATAGAAGAACAATTGAACGGGTAACATCCGGAGGGTTTTTCGTCGGCGTAGGTGGACTACCGGACTCGTGGTGGGGCCCCTGTTTGGGCTTGCGGCCATCGCGCATTGACTTGCTAGGAACTTGAATTTTTGGAGTGTTGTCATTTTTGGAAATTTTCGGAAATGGAAGGGATTGAGAGGTGAACCAAATGTAATTGAGAGGGTTTGGGGAATAATCAAGGGGCGAAGATGGAGGGATTGGAAGTGTGAGATCTGGGCATTTCAACTATTGTAATTTATATGATGATCCAACAGTTACGACATGATGGGTATAATACACAATTGCTCTTGTAATTTCTTTTTCTTTTTTAATAATTTATACATATATGTACATGTTAATTGCATATAATCTATATTTTTTCATGTGGTTTATATTCTTAATTTTGCGTTTTTTTTCACAATCTAGTGTAGTCAGTTGTTTTTTCATCCCAGACAATTTTTTACTATATGTCCTAATATTTCTTACTTAATGTCCAAAAAATATTTCCGATCACTGGAAACATTACTTACTATATATTCGAATTTCTTACTATATGTAGCAGATTTGTTATTTTATGTTTGAGAAAGTAAAAAAAATTCTTATTTTATAGTGAGATTTCTTACTTTATTTCATAAAATAAAGTAAGAATAAATTCTTAATTTATGTTAAAAAAAAAAAAAGAAGAAAAGTCCTAATTTATAGTGAAAATTTCATACTTTATGTATGAAAAAATAAGAAAATTTCTTACTAAGAATTTCTTACTTTATAGTGAGATTTCTTATTTTATGTTTGCTGGGCAAAAAAAAAAAGGAAAAAAAAAAACTCGCCGAAAAAATATTTCGGTGGCGGCAGGGGTGGCCGGCGGGAGGTGGAATGAAGTAGTGGCGGTGGTGTGTTGTTTATTGATATTATTATTATTATATTATTTTTTAATAGAGGTAACCTTGTAATTGTATATTTATGGTTGGATTATTTGACATTTTGTATAATTGGTTAGATTGTTTGACAAAAATATTTTTTTTTTCTATGTAGTATTTGACAATTGCACCTAGTTTTTAATTATATTTACCCGGGGATCACGAAATTTGTCGTAAGACATAGAAAATTATCATATACTTGAAAAGAAACTCGTAAAAAGTTGAGTTTGTAAAAATGTAAAACGTTTAACACATTCGTATCGCATGTAAATATGTGATTTAGAATATATTTAATATTTATTTTTCTAAATGTAATATTGTTATTATTAGATTTTGTTATTGTTTCTCTTTCTTTTTTTCATAGTGACAATATTTATTCATATAAATTTTTAATGTTATTCTCAATCATTATATCAGGATTAGATATCAAAACTTAAGTTTATATATTTTATATTCATTTTTCTTTTGTAATAATATTATATAACTCGTATTTTTCTTAAATATAATATTTGAAATTCTAAATATAAATTTATTTCAACTTTTATTATAAATAAAAACTATTTCAACTTATATAGATTTTTTCTAATTAAATATGACTTTTTTATTTTTTTACATTAGGATAATAAAAGTAAGATATTGAATTAGGCAAAATATGATAAAGATAATATTGAATATGTAACATATAGTAAAAGAAAAAATATTAAATTAGGTAAAATATAATGATAGAAAAATATTAAATGAGTTAGAAACATATAGAAGGGAAATATTAAATCGGGTAGATATTAGGTTCGGTGACACAAAATCATCAGAATTTTTTTCAAAACTAACAAAACATGAGAAGCAGACGATATGAGAATTTTGCATTAATATATAAGGGAAATATATTGCATACGTTTATTTATGTTTGTATGCGTTTGTATGCAGTTATTTAAATTATATATATCGACAATGATGTTTTAAAAATAATATATATTAATAAAACAAAATGAATGATAAATTAACTTATGAATAAGGTAATAAATGTATGATAATTTTTTTGTTTGTTTATTGTTGTTTTTATTTAATTTTTATTATATATTTAGGTTTTTAAGTAAAAATTTATTTTGATAGATTAACTTGCCCCGTGACCCCATTGAATTTGTTAAGAGCTACGAAGGATATTTACATCTTTCTTTAGATATTGGGATTTTTTAAAGTGTGATGATGAGGTGTAGAAGTGTGCAGAGGTTTTGCGTAAGTTCTCGTACTTCCAAACTTAAGCTCTATCAACTTTGTTTCCATCTTTGTCCGTATCATGCTGTGGATTTAGAATTTATTTTGTTGAGCAGTGGATAATTGATAATTGGTTCTAATAAATTATTCCTCAATAAATTAGTCGAATAATAAAGTTAGACAGTATACATGGACCCAAATGCACATTATAATTTAACTTATTATCGTATATAACTGACATATATGATACATATCATCACAAGTGAATTCTAAATATAAAATTTAAAATTCTAAAATTTAAAAAATAAACCTAAAACAAAAAGTTATATAGAAAATTAATCCCTGAAATGAAAAAATAAACCCTAAAATTGAATATTAAACTCTAAACCCTAAATTTTTATCATATATCATCACACACATATCATCACATATAACTGGTAGAATGATAGATTTTTGTCGGGACCCTAAAATGGAAAATTAAATAAAAAATAAAAAATTAAACCTTAAAATGAAATATGAAACCCTAAAAATGGAAAACTAAACCCTAAAATGGAAAATTAAAACCTAAAATGGAAAATTAAACCCTAAACTCTAAATTTTTATCATATGTCATCACGTATAACTGTCATATATCATCACGTATAACTCTCATATAGCATTACGTAAAGCAAAATGCACCTAGCAAGGTGCACCTAGTATATTGCCGAATAAAGTAGACTTGTAAATGAATTGAATGTTTACAAATAAAAGCTCTTTCGAGTTCAGTGAATGCTCATTCATTAATATTTTGAGTTGAGGTTTAGGTTGCACCGACACGTGAAATAGACACGAGACACGATATACGGACACGTTTATGACACGTAAATTATAACGTAAAACAGAACACGACACGATAAAATGTCATATTTTGAAGTTTCCATGCATCATAGGTTGAGGTCAATAATTATTTGTTGAATGAACATAAACATGTCCCGATTATTATTGTAAAGAGTCATGATCAACTACTGATTAGATGTTAATAGTTAAATTAATATTTGATAAATTAACTAATTAGATTACATTTAAAGTTATTTGTATATATCTATAAATGATAAAAAGAATAGAAAAAAACAAAAATCCTTAAAACTGTAAACATAAAATTTTAAAGAATAATAGAAAATATATGATAATAAATATATTCTCTAAAAATCGTATGTGATAAATTAAGAAAAAATAATCAAAAGAATGATAATATACATACATGCATCAATATTTCCTTATTTCTACGAACACTATTTGCCCAAAATTGTATAACAATATGTGAATTCAAAAAAATAAAAATAAAATTACACAAAATAACACAAGAGAATTTTTCCTTAAGATGGTACCTAAGCAGAAACACATCATTTTCAATAAACTAAAACATTTTTCATTAAACAATTCATCAATACAACAATTATATATCTGTTAAATTATAATGAAACAACGGGATAGGAGATATATTACAATTTGAAATATTTGGCCCACAATATATTGGACTTGGAAAATGTTTTGAGTTAAAATCTTAATTAAGTATCGTTCAACATGATTTGACTCTAATTATATTGGGTTTGGAAAATACGTATGAGTTTAAACGTAACGCCTAATAAACATCAGTGAAAATTTCACGCCAGTAAACATCATATAAATTTTAAGAACTCCCTTTTAAAATGTAGTAATTACATGTAGGAATTTTTGGGAAAAAAAGATAATTATAATTGATGAATTATTGGATTAATTCAATACCATGTCTTAGTATAAATAGAGGTGTTGAACTAAGAAAGAATTGTTATCAATTACATCTCTCCATTGAAAAGGTTTAAACTAAAGTATACTTCTGGTGGATGAACATGAGTAGAGGTGTGGATCATATGAACTAAGAAAGTTTTATTTTATTTTTGGGTTTTGTCAAAACAGTTATTCATATTTTGATGATGATACTCATTCACAAAATTTTCGGAGTGTTATCATTTTATGGGTACGCTTAGACTAAAATGTCTTGTTAAACCATTAAAATGGTCCATTAGAGCTCAAATATACATTATGACCCAAATATTCCTGTCAATCCAAATTGATGGGTTACTATCCAAAATATTTGACTCGGTATTATATAATATTAGTTTTTTTATATGTTTTTCTTTTAATTGAACCGAAAATCTCTAATCCAATACTATAATAGATTGATTTTTATAATATAATATAATAGTTACGAAATAATACTGTGTGACAATAATGTGTCCCAATTTATATGTTGTAATCAAACCGTTGAGATTTAAAAAAAATAAAATAATAATAATAAAATCAAGCACAAGATTTGTTAAGGTCTACAGATATCACAGTTTCTTAACCCTCAGCGATGTGCGTATGTGAGATTCATTTCTCCCGTGTTTGTTATTCGTCATCGGAGCATCTCTAACATATAGGTTGTTTATTAGTATTTTTTGGAATACCCGTGCGCTAAAAAAAATAATTAAGATTATGTACAAAGTAAAAGTATAATAGAAGAATTAGGTTTCTCTTATTTATCAAAAATTATCTTTTATATAAGGTATTAAATACATGTTTTCATAATACATAAAAATAATAAATATTTAAATTATTCTACATCAGTTACTTATTGACGAATACACAAAAATATAATAATCTTTAAAATGTGTATATAATTCAGTTGATTAATACAATAATGGTACGGTATTACATTAATTACGAATTTGAATTAATACATCACGTCACATATTATTTGTAGAATGACTATCACAATTATGAGAAACAAAACAAGAACAAAGATTTAGGATAATACTCTGTAAACATTAAATAAAAATAATCCTAATACTTTCAAGAGCTTAAACACCACTTATGAGGTTGTTTGAATATGTTCGGTCATGTACAAACTCTATGTAGTATCATCAAAGTTATATACGATTTGCTTCAGCAATTCAATCAACATTCCATGCATGAAAATGAAGTCTAAGAATGGCCTTTGATGATTTATCATGGTTCGAAGAAACAACACATCATTCCCAAAAAGTAATAAGAACATTGTAAGTATTAGCTAAACAGTTTAAACCAAGAACTCTTAAATACTTTAAACCAACCACTTCTAAACACGATGCACTTGCATTTGCAGAAAAATTTGTACAACTTTTCTGCTTGTTCAATCGAAGTATTTCTATCAGCCACCTTGGGAGATAAACCATCCACTCCTTGGCGGCATCCTCATGATTAATTCCGGTGAAAACGCCAACAGGCACCTGCCCCGAAAATTTATGTATTACAACCATCAATTAATAAAATAAATTATATCCAAAAGAAACATGTCTACAACACAGATGTATCTCACAATAATAGAAGGGAATCTAAACAAAAATAGATGATTGACAGTATATTCTTTTATCACATACATTGATCCATACCAAATATGGAGGATAATTCATACCGAATAAATGGAAAATGTATAAAAGATACAACTAAAAACAAAAACATACTCATAAACACATAATTATAGCTATATACTTGGTCGTGTCTTTGAATTGCTGAAAGCGAGCACAAACAACTTTCTATAGCTGCTGCGCAATCTCTTGTTTATCAGCTTCCCCCAAAAATCGACAATACTTGATTCCAAATAAAATGAATACACAATGCAGAATCCTTCAATGGATTCAAACCAAAATTTACCAATATAAAATTCTCAACAAATCAAAACTCAACAATACAAAATTCTAAATACACAATTCACAATACTTCAACAAAAAAATTTCAACAAAAACTAGAAATGGTGTAAACAAATAAATAAAATGAAAGTGAATCGATACCTCCAATGAATTCGATCTGAGTAGCATAGCCATYAATAGATTTTTGCATAAAAAATAGACAATACATAGTTCAAAATACTTCAATGGATTCGAAAAAAAATTTCAACAAAAACTAGAAATGGTGTAAACAAATAAATAAAATGAACTCTGAAAATATCTGTCTCTTATACACATCTAGATGTGTATAAGAGACAGTTGTAAGGATCTTTCAATAGAATTCTTCAAAGAAAGACAATTGACAATACATAATTCATAAGGTTCGAACCAAATTCAATTAGAAAATAAAAAATTTCAATAATAATAATAATAATAATAATAAAATAGAAAAAAGAGAGGGGGGGGGGCAAAAGAACCAAATTCAATTAAAAACAGAAATTTATACCGAATATGGAGGATAATTCATAGCGAACATATAACATAAGAACAAATGACAGTGGCTACAAGAAAATATCCATGCGAGAGAGGGCCGAGAGGGAGAGGGTGCAAACCCTAGGTTTGGACTACAAATAAGAAAATGGAAAAAAAGGTTATTTATTCATATGCTAAAAATCCCCAAAAGGTCACAAACTATGAGAAACTGACAACTCAGCATCCGAATCCACCAAGTGATGACACATGTCATCCAAAGTAATGGCTAGCTGACACGTATATTAGGGTGTCAACAACATTAACAAATAGGGTGGATACATCGCAAACATTTATTCGATTAAAATTTTCTTGAACTAAACTTGTTTTATTAACATGTTAAGTTCAAATAAAAAAACTAAATACAACAAAACTTTAAATATGCAACAACTATGATCAATTTGTAGTAATAACGTTCATACAATACTAGTTTAATGCCCGTATATTATACGGGTGATTGAAAAATAAATAATCAGCTAGATAAATTAAATTGATTGCACCATTAAATTAGAAAATTATTTACTTTAAATCTTGAAAAAATCTCACTGTAAACTATATTAGGTGTTTTATTTTATAATTATTATGCTCGTCACATCAAATAATTTTCCACACTTTCAGCCCCTTAACTCTCAATATTGAGACATGAATGTGACACAAAATTATAAAACGATATTTATTAAAAACTTTATGATAGATACAAAAATAAAAAATCTATAAACACGAGTAATTAAAAAATGTGACATCTTATCTTTTTGACTTTTAATTAAAATTTAATATGTATAGCGTATCAATATTTTGTATTATTATCATTGTCATTTTAACATATTTTATTAGTTGATCACTATTCAACATGTCATATTTTGTATCACGTGCAACGTGTTGTAGCCTTTGACAAATGAAATTCATTATTGTTTAGATTATCATTGTTAAATTTCTAATTATATACTAAGATTCTCTTGTGAAATAGTTTTCAAATTTATATATTTTCATAATTTACTTATGCATATTATTTCAAACTCTAGATATGAATTTTATCAAGCTTTTCTAACTACAAATCCTATTTAGATTACTTTACTATTTTCACAATTAATATTAATTAAAATAATTAAGAGTTACTTCAGGAAAAGAATAATTAAGAGATCATAATACAAAATACAAATTGAATAGATATATAATATAATTTAAATCACATAATATACAAAATTTTAACAAATAAATAAGTTACTATCCACTAAACATTAACATTTTTATAGAATATGTGACAACTTCAACCCCGCATAAGTTAGATTGTGTTTCATTATACATAAATAAGGCATCCTATAAACATACCATATGCAACAACTACTGACAAATAAAATATCATGTTGATCTTACTATGTAATTAATATAATTTAGTACATGTGGGATGTACGATTTGTCAGGGGACAAAAATACTATGGGATGTGAACATCTAACACTATTGATTTTTCAATTGATCAAGTTAAATCACATCATCTTCGAACACTATAATCACATCACTAGTGCAGAAACTGCATTCTAGAACAGAATACCATGGTGCATCCACAAAGGTATTTAAAATACTGTTCTGAATTAAACTTTCTAGAACGGTATTTGAAATTACCGTTGTGGATAGATGATTTTCCAGAACGGTTTTAAAATACCGTTCTGGAAAGTAGACATTCCAGAACGGTTAGGGCAAAATCGTTCTGGATTATGTGTCGATCCAAAATAGTATTCGACTAACGTTCTGGAATGTGTGCATTCTAGAACGGTATTTTTAAAATCGTTTTGGATTGACGTACATTCCAGAACGGTATTAAAATACCGTTCTGGAATGTACGTCAAATCAGAACGGTTTTAAGAAAACCGTTCTAGAAAGTCTTTTCGAAATTTAATACCGCCTGAATGAAATTTTTTACTTCCCATATTTTTCCTTTTTAGAACGGTATTAGAATACCATTCTGGAATGTACGTCAATCTAAAACAGTTTTTAGAAAACCATTCTCGAAAGCCTTTTCGAAATATAATATCGCGTGAATGAAATTTTTTTGCCGCCCATATTATTTCTTTCGAGAACGGTATTCTTAAAACCGTTTTGGATTGACATACATTCCAGAACAGTATTTTAATACCGTTTTGGACTGTATGTCAATCCAGAACAGTTTGAAAAAAACCCGTTCTCGTAAGTGTTTTCCAATTATAATAAAAACCCCACTTACGTTTTCTATTTCTTTTCTTTTTCTATTTCTACTTTTTTTTTCCTCCGCCTGCCTTTTGCGCCTTCTCTTCCAAGCGCCTCGTCTTCCTCCTCTCTTCGCCGCCGCCTTGAGAGCTGGCCACCACCTCCTCGTGATGGCCTCCTGCCCGTCCTCCCCCACATTAAAGGGTTTGGTTTGGACAATAACCTTAAACGAAGCTTTTTCTCCCGTCAAGTGTGTGTAACCCTAACCCCAAACTAGAAAACCCATGACCCTCCCTGCAACGGCGGCGACTCCACCATCGCCGCCGCAGCATCCCCTCCACCAAGCTTTTACCTCCCTCCAAACCCAATTCTCCGACTTCTTCCACAACTTACAAACCAACGCTCCTCTTAAAACTTTCTTGTACGCCAGAATCTCAAAAAACCCCTTTCCATAACAAAATCAATGCCAATAGCACCAGTAACACTAATCCTGATGCTAAGAAAAGTGCCATGTCAGCTGGTTTCAAGAATTTGTTTTACTTTCGGGCACGAATACTGGGAAAAAGCCTTCGCTTGTTCTGTTTTAGTAAAGCTGATGCTGATGCCCTCCTTGAACAGATGATGTCTGGAGCCATCCATGAGTTATGAGTCTCAACTTGTTGCTGTTGCTGTTGCTAACCAAGGTACATTTTCTAATTGTGCCTGCTCACAGAGGCATTTCATCAGGCATGTGTCCGGGTTACACTTTTTTTCTTTCAAATTATCATTTGATGATATACTGTGTTGGGAAAAATGGTTTTATTTTATTTTTAATTTTTTTGGTGGTGGTTTTGATATTTGGTTAAGTATGGCTGGAAAAATGGAAAAATGGTGGTTTCAGGTTTTTCAGCTTAAAGTTGATGGTGTGAGTTTAAGATTGATGCCGGAGACTTCTCAGATACAGAATGCATTGAAGGTGAGTCTTTGGCACCATAGAATTGTATCAATATGTGTATGTGTGTGTATATATATATTAATGTTTTGTTTATAACCTTGTGTATTAAGCAATTAAATTGTTCGTGAACTATAAATGGCTATAATGATTCTAAGGAAATGTTATGACTGTACTTTGCTTTATAATGATTCTAATGATTAAATTGTTCATTGAGCTTGGAATGAGAAGTGCATTGAAAAGATCCAATGGAAATTCTAAGTGGAAATGATTCTTGGTGAATTAAGTACATTGTAGCTCTTATCAGTTAAATATAATTCTTAGTTAGCATAATTCTTTAGGGTTTTCTTTTTTATTGGCATTTTTTATTTTAGGATACCGAGATTTTTTTTAAACCTATCTCCCCTCATATTGAATTTGGATACCGAGATTTCTTTTCATCTCCCTTTCCTTTTCTGGTTTTATTCCTATTTCCTTGGAGGTTATTAACACATGCTTTTTTTTTTCTCTTTCATTATTTTCGGAAGATTCAGAGATGGGTTTAGAAACGTTAAGACAAGCTTCAGAAGAACTTCAGCTCTTGGAGGTTAGTTAGTTTCTTAAGTTATGTGAAATTCATGCATTTATGGTGGGCCCACGATGTGTTGGCCGTGAAAATCAAAGTTAGTGTTCTATTTCTCTTGGAACTCTTAAGAAAGATCCAATCAAACATGAAATTGATGATTAATTACAAAAAAACAAAAAATAAAATTGAGTTATCTTTTAAAATAACAAATAGCTCCTTAAGATTTGTATTTTGGTAGTAAATACTGTCATGGAAGTATTTTTTAGTTTTGAAAGGCATTTATTTTGACGTTGCGTGCGCATAGTATCACGAGTTGGCATCGGAAGCTTTCTATTTGATGACCATTGTATACGACAAGCTGGGCCAGCTGGATGACAGGGAAGAAGCTGCATCTTCATTTCGAAAACATATTACAGGTTGCAATAATGAATATAGTTTGTGTAACTGGAGCATCAGGTTTCATTGCATCCTGGATAGTCAAATTCTTGCTCCAGAGAGGTTATACGGTCAAGGCATTTGTCCGTGACCCCAGTTAGTAGCCTCTTAAACCTCTATTAGTAATCTCTAAAAAGAAAGAGGTTTTTGGAAATTACAAAATACCACCTTGAAGGGGATTTTTGTAATTTTTATAAACCTTTAGGTCTTTTTGTAATTAGCTAAAATCAAAATGTTTATAAAAAATTCCATTTTTAATACTTGTCAATGCTAGCTTCACGAATAATTTTTTTCTGTGACCACAGCTGAAGCTGACATGCAGCAACTCAGCCATGCGCTAAAAATACTTTCTCAGGCTGAGAAACAGCTACGAACGTTAAAGAATCAGACGACGTGGCTCACAGTGGCTCTTCTGCAACTGAGCTCCACAGGATCTTCGCATGATATGAACGATGCTAGGTTAAGCACAAGAACGTTAAATATACCAGGTGAGAATGATAGGTTAAACTCTATTTTTCTCTTTAGTTTAGGGGATATAATTACAAAACATACCCTTTTTTGTTTCTATATTACAAATTACACCCTCATGAGGGGGGCATTTGTTATATACAAAACTCGGGTTTTTATAATACCTTACGAAGGTATGTGTTGTTTTGAAAGATAACTAAAATTATTGTTTTTACTGATAATTATCACAAAGTACACTTGAGGTTTGATCTAATTACAAAAAAGCCCAACTAACTTTCAAAAATACAAACTCACCCTTGAGGTTTGATTCAATGTGAAGGTGAGTTTTGGATTTTTTTTTTATTTTTTGCTTATGAGGGGTGAATGTAAGACAAAATATCTGAGGTATTTTTGTAATTTTGAAAGTTATTATTATTATTATTATTATTATTATTTTGTAGAAAGATCAAACCTCAAGGGTAAATTTTTGTAATTAACCCATATTTTTGTTTTTTGTTTGTATTTAAGCTAAACGTCTAGGGTAGTTTCCGTAATTTAAAAATTACTTTATTCGTACTACCACACCCATGTTCTACTTTGCAGAGGGCGATTTTCACAGCACATCGTCAACCAGTGAGAGTTTGAAGTGCTCTGTTGCATGTGGTTGTGACGAGGATGAACCTGATAAAGTTGGAATGAATACGAAGGACGATAAGGAGACTTTGGAGTTGGTCTGGTTGAGAGCTATTAGAATTTGCACACCTCGTTCTTTCGAGAAGTTCTTTCGGAAACGGGGCAAGTTGGTGGATATTCGTCTCATGCATGGTATACTAAAACTTTAGTGTTTCCATTTAGTGATAGTTACAAAACTACACTTGCGGTTTAGATTCGATTACTAATAAATACCTAATCATGTTTCAAAATTATAAAAATACCCCTTCAAGACAATACAAACACTCCTTGAGATTTGTATTTTATTTAAAAAAAAAAGAAGAAATAAACATAAAGAGTTATTTGTAATTTTTTAAAGTTGGATTTTTTTTTGCATCTTAAGTCGCATTTCTCTGCATAATGTAAAAGTAATGCTTCAGAAACCTCTTATTCGACCCCGACAACCTTAACAAAGGATAAATATGTCGAGACGTGTCCGTCGGAGTGTGGGTCCCACATCGCGCACATGTGTTGCCATTCAAAAGAGCTCTTCAAGACCATACGGAGCAAATATGGGAATGCGCTGTGCATTGGAATGAGTAAGCCGAGCATGGCGAGAAACGATAATTCGAGAGCTCATATATTGAATGAGCGAGTTAACAAAGATGGCCCGGATTCGATTCATCTCAAGCCTGAAAGTAACCCCGGTATGTCTTATATCCAATATTTAATAAACTTGCTACATAATCACAATCAATCAAAAACGTGAAGTAATCGTTTTCTTTGTTGTTAGCATTCGACAATTATTGGGAAACAATTATGTAAACTTGTTTTATTCTCACTTGGGATCATAGATTAGATTACAATAGATTACAATCGGCCCGATTAGATTTAGCTGGTTTATAATCGATACCAAATAAAAGATTAAAGGAGATTAGAGGCCTATATCTTGACATATTTATGATCCCAAACGAAGGCTTTGAAAATCCAAAATGGAGAAATAGCCATCAACCTGGTAATTTTTTCAATTGATTTCCTTTTATTAATAAACTCGTGTTTGGTTTTCTATGAAATTTGAAGCAAATCTTTGTTGGTATTGATCTATGGATTTGCTTGATATGTATAATTTCTTTTTCTTTGTGGGTTATGTATAATCTCTTTTTCTTTGCGGGTTTTCGTATAATTGGGTATGAATTATATTTATTTTTTACATCTTGATCGTCATATGATCGTTTTTACATTATATGACTATATGTAGGAAAATTAAAAGGTTACAAGGTGCTACAATGATATCAACTTCCAAATATTATTTCAATGGATTTAAGCAAAGTCCTAGGAACTAAAATAACATAGATTGTGTCTTCTTCTTGAATCCTAGAGCATATGAATGAAATCATTAGTTTTTAAGCCCACGGTTTTAGAACTGGATTTGTTGAGGTAAATCCTTTTAAATGTAACTACAACATATTGTACCCAAATTAAAGTTCTATTAATTTCAATTATGTCTCATTATTAAATTCAGTTTGATTATATAAATGGGTTATCGGTTATATGGTTCCTAGGAATTCCCTTACAGATGTTGTTGATAGTCTTCTGTGTTAGATAAAGGTCTGGAATATTTGAATTGCTCATTCTTTGGACAGTTAGTTTTAGTTTTGCTCACTTTTAACTAGTTTTTCTTTTTCGTAGACATAATATTATTATTTCTTGGTTATTAATATGGATGTGCTTTTTTCAGCCATTGATCTATGAAATGCAGTGACTCTATCGAAGACAGAGAAGAAAGGAAGGGCGCATAAAGAGATTGTGGTGAACTCGATACGAGATGTTGTGGAGAAGTACGATTCGTTCTACGTTTTCACTTTTGAAAACATGAGGAATCTCAAGTTCAAGGAGTTCAGAGACCGGCTCAAGTCCTCAAGCAGGTTGGAGATATAATCATCCTTTTGGATTAGAATTATTGAGCTTGCCGAGGGTTTATTATTTATTTATTTTTAGTGTTAATTATAAGTTTCGTAAACCATGTCTTATAGAGGACCAACAACTTAAATGATGTAAAATCATTAATTATTTATTTAATAAATATTATGATTTCAATGAGGATTTGGTATTTTTAATAGTATTGTATTTTTTATGTTTTACATTTGATGAAAGCGTATTTTCCAACAATTCAGAACGTTCTAAAAGGCAAAATTTTCCAGAACGGATTTTACTGTTCTGGAAAGTACTTTCCAGATCGATTTTTCAAAAATACGTTTTGGTAAGTTATACTTTCTAGAACGGTATTTGAAAACACCGTTCTGGAAAGTATGACTTACCAGAACGGTAATTTCAAATACCGTTCTGGAATGTTTAATTTACCAGAACGGCTTTTTGAAATTACCGTTCTAGTAAGTTATACTTCCAGAACGTCTTTTTTAAAAACCGTTCTGAAAAGTGGCAGATCAACATGGAATTGTACCATTTTAGATCATAATTTTTTTTTTTAGAACGCCTTTTTTTTACCCTTCTAGAAAGTCTACCAATCCAGAAGGGTAAAAAAAAAGACATTTTGGAAAATACAGACTTTCTAAAACTATGTCACTACAGAAGGCAAATAAAAACGTTTTGAATAGGCAGAATTACCTTTCTAAATATGCAGTTTCTGCACTAGTGCATATTAACTTGTTATATCATACACATATGAGGTAGTGTCAATCATTTAATCATAGTTCATTTTAAATGCATAATGATATATTTAGAAGTTGCATAAAAAAAAGTAATTAGCGTTAAGAGTATGAAATCCAAAAGGAAAAAAAAATTAACTTACATCACATACTATATATATATTACACTAGATATTACATGAGATTTGTAAAAGAGTAATATTAACTAAGAATAAAGAGTTTACAATTGCAAAGAATACACGCAAATTGTAATTTAAAAAAAAAATAAAAATAAAATTTCATTTATAATTATACCGATTTTGACAATAAATAAATTTCGAGGGATTTTACCCGTGCGATACACAAAATTAGTTAAGAACTTTTTAAAAGTGAATGTAAATATTCATTTTGACAAAAAAAAGTTAATATATATTGAAAAGCTGAGAAAATCACTTACATTTTTAAACTTATAAGCTAGCATTTAATAAGGCATTATTTCTAGAATATAAATCTAAAGTTTGAGAAAATTATAATTAATATAAGATTTATATTATTTTACATTCCTTTTCACATTTATGAAATAGTTATTTTGAAGTTAATAACATTATATATATATATATATATATATATATATATATATATATAATATTTATGTCCACTTTGAAATTATTTTGAGATTTATTTTATAATAATTATATCATATCTTAATTCTTAAATATATTATGTAATTGTTCATGATTAAATATTTTTTTTATATTTATCTAACTTGCTTTATTAATTTCAATTACTTATATTATTATTATATAATATTATTATTTTTTTATTTTTTATATTATTAGTAAATTACATAAATTAAATAGTTTATCATATATATTTTATTATTTCAAATTTTGAGAATTATCTAGTATTTTATTATAAATACACATTATGATGTAGTTTTGATTTATATAGTGTTAAGAGTTATTGTGAAAATAAGAAAGAATAATTATATTTTTGTTTGAAAATATAACACAAATTTATGAGTTTGAGTGATCTTAGGTGGTGGTGTTAAAATAACGAGTCGACTCATGAAATCGTACGAGTTTACGTTCCAAACCAAAAAAATGGTTTAATCTGTATGAAAAATTGGATAATATTAGAATTGCATAAAATCTTTTGAAATCATGAAAAATCACGAGTTGGTACAATTCTTACGAGTTATGTAAAACTAGAGAATTTGACGCCAAATGAGTCAAGTTGTCGTTAGAGGTGTCAAAAATGGCCAAATCACGTGGGCTGACCCGTTAGCCTGCATAAACAGGTGGATTTGGGCTTCTATTTTTTAGGCCCGTCTAATTGCGGGGTTATTTCACCCACCTGTTACGCTCGCATATTTTTGCGGGTCGGAGTGGGAAAACTTATAATTAGATGACCCTTTTTTTTATTATAAATTTATAATTAGAATTTATATTGGTTAAAATTGAAAACATATTTGTATACTTTTATTTCTTATTTATCCGTTAGAAAACTTTAATATTGTAGTTTTAATTTTTTATAAATCTTTTTACGATTTGAAACATAAAAATGAAATTTTATAAAAAAAAACTAAAAATTAAAATTGATCAGCCTGCGGGCCTTCAATCGCAGGCTGCGAATATAAATTTTATCGGCCCGTGAAAAAAGGTCCACGCCTGTCCCACCCCATTTTGGGGCAGCTCATGGCGGGCCAGAGTGAGCCTGCTCGTTTAACGGTGCTAGTCGTCGCCTATTCGGGCTTGGAGTGCAAGTTAATGCAGTTGCCCCCGACTTTTAGCTCCAAACCCACGTTATTTTGTGTGAGATTTATTATACGGACTCAAAGGAAGCGCCGTCTACTCATGGGCTACTTGATTGGGTTTGGCATTTTCATCAATTGGGCTTAGAATATTTAACTTTCGATGAAATATTACCCTAAGCAGAAAACAGGTATTAATAAAAGTTTCACGAAGAAACGAGCCAAGTATATGTTTATTCTATAAATTAACCACGGTTTCAATTTGAGAAAAAAGATGAAAATTTGAAACTAAGAATAAGAGAAATAAAAAATGATTTGTTAAGAAATAACAACACAAAGCACCAGTGGTCTAGTGGTAGAATAGTACCCTGCCACGGTACAGACCCGGGTTCGATTCCCGGCTGGTGCACATTTTATTATGGGTATTGCCGTGATGATAACATGCGCTCAATGGTGGATATTGGGTTACCCACTGTGTCTGATTTCTAGACGAAACACCGGGTCGCATCTGAGCCTTGCCCTTTTCTAATTTTTATTTTGCCCTTTTCTAATTTTTATTTTATTTTATTTTTGAACCGCCACACCCCCTTTTTTTTTTTTCTCCGGAGTTAACTAAAGAACATGTTCATTTATTGGATTTCATTTGTAGAAAAATCATTTTATACACATCATGACCAACTAAAACATGACTAAATTTACATAGCGCAAACATTTTTTCGATCATAATTCTCTTGGACTCAACTTAATTTATTAGCAAGTCACGGACAAATAGAAATTCTAAATCCAACAAAAAAATTCTAATCAATTTGTTGAAAAAACTCTAAAGAAAACACCCACAATGCTTCAATTATCTATTTCCATTACCAATTTTTTGTAGATGATCATCATAAGTATACGAGACTATTTTATAAAGAAAGAAATACTATCCTTTTGGCAATGTTACAATTATTGCATGGCTCAAAAGGGGTCATAATAATAGTAAACTACCCTAATCATCTTTAAGAAGGATGAAATAAATAGGAGGTGTACATATTTAAAAGAAAATGAAAAAAAAAATTGTGGTCGACTTTTCTAGCCTTTTTACATGCTCACATACAGGCTCTGCCGTAATCTCTGCATAATAGATATGCAACTCAGCAACCAATGTGGGATTTGACTAGCCAATCGCACGAACCACTAGTACTCTAGCCTCGCGCCACATGTCAATCCGTGTCTCATTCGTTTCGTTCAAGAAATGCCGACCGTCTTTCCAAGCAGCCATAGCACCAAAGACATCTCTATCCCAAATATAGTATGAAGAGACGTTCTATCCAGCATGAATCCGTATATCGTAATCCCAGCACTATTGTTCTCAAAGTACGTCACTGTTATATATATAACAAACCAAACAAAAACAGCCCCTTCAGCTTTGTATTTACTTGCAATTCGTAAAATTACAAAAGCGACCCTTTGAGGTTACGCTCGTCTTACATTTGGTGGAAGAACTAACGGAAATTGTTGACGCCAATGGTGGTTTTTGTAATTTATGATTTTAATTATCCCTATTGGTAATTTTAAAAAATAACTAATAAACTTACCCAATGCCTGTCTTTTTTGGAATGAGATTGTGCTGTGGGCGTATGATGGAATAAACTTGGTATTGTCAATCTCATCTTCTTCGTCCCCAACGTCATCAAAATCCGACGATGCATCGAATTGCTCGTCACCTACCCGACCAACACGAGTCTCATTGTCGGCCGCATCAAACGAGTCGATGGTGGCGCACACGTGCCACTTGGACGCGAGGCACTTCACGGCTTGTGCCTTGTGCGTAATTCTAGTCGCGCTCCGTAGTATAATCAAAAGCCCAGCTAGTAGACTAACAGAGCAAACCTATGTATGGATCAAAAGAATAAAATCATTATTTTCACCAAATTATTAATAATCATAATGAAATAACGAAAGAATAAAAAGTACCGCAAGTTCGCCGGTATGGAAAACGTCGACATCGGCTTTAGCACGCGTGGTCATGAGAAGCGACGCGAATAGGCTGGCGGTGATGAAGATCAAAGCCCACATGATGAACAATCGAAACCGATGGCTGATGATGCGTAAGTGCCTTCGGATCCTGAGGTGCTCCTTTAAAACCGACTCGACATCCGAAGAGTCGACCACGAAAACCTGCGCAAAGTCTTGGAGACGGAGGATTTGGAGGCAACAGATTAGGCGGAAGAGGACGCAGACTAGGAAAAAGACGACCGTCCGGTAGAACCACGAGCACAGCTCGAGGACGCATGCCACCGTGTTGCTCACGACGACGTTGCCTAGGAACGGGATGCGGGTCCCACCCGAGGTGTACCACCATATCTTGTACGTGCTCTCCGCGGCCAAACACGGCAGCACGAAGATGAATAGGAGCTTCAATGATCTCTGCTTTTGTTGGACCATAATTCACAAGATAATTAATTAAAACTATTAATTGCAATTTGAGAATTAAAATAAATTAGTTAATTAGAACAGAAAAACAACATTGAATTGATTGGTATAGCCCTTCCGAACGGTCTCGCTCTCATCGCAGAGCTTATCGAAGAAGAGGAACCTGCGGAGGCCATACCTCCGCACAAAGCGGGAGAGACAGAGGAAGGAGAGAGAGGCGACGGCGCTGAGGGAGAGCTGTGCGACGGCGTCGTAGGGGCGGCTGTGGAGGCTGTCGGCGCAGGAGAGGACGAGATGGGAGAGGGCAGGGACGACGATGGCGAGGCCGATGAAGACGAGCCAGGAGAGGGAGGCGGTCCAGTAATTGGACTGGTCGACGCAGAGCCATCGGAGCCACGTCCTGAACCCACGCATCTCGTCCAGCGCGTGGGACATGGATCGCGCCAGCAGGCTTGCTGATCTTTCATTGTCCGCCATTTCCGCAGGGAAACACAAAAAATGAAGAAGAAAGAAGAAAGTTTATTAGTACTCCTATTTATAGTGTGGGACTGTTGATTTCCGGTTCTGAATTAATTAATGAAATGAAATGGAGATTTTGCAGTGGGGACGTTTGATTGATTAGGAGTTGTACTTTGGAGTGATTTTTGGAAGGCATTATATTATTATGAGGGAGAGATTTGTTTATTTGGAGGGAGGAATCTAGTTCCTTGTCCAAAAGAGGAGTCTATCAAAGATTCTTTGCATCACCCCACACTTTATTTACTATATAAAAATTTGAGAAAAAAAAAACATTATATCCCTCAAATTATTATGATTTTCATAACGTTGATTTGTATTGTGTTTTCTTAGTTTAAAATTTTAATGTTCTTTTTACAGATCATACGACTTTGGTAAAGGTATTTATAACCTTACACATAATTTTACTTGGCCCACTTAAAGTTGGATATTCTCACAAATTAAAAAAAAAAATTAAGGTTCAATTGTTTTCTTCTTCTAATTTCATGTGAAACTAAAATCACAAACTTTGAACCCTAATCCTCGACATTCAAATTGTTTGGAAAAACGAAGTCAATCGGAACGTTTATCGCTCCTTTTCAATCCGTGTTGTTTGAAGCCGCTGGAAGAACGGTAAATCCAGTAAACGGAGCGGACCCAATGTTCAAAAACAACGTCGTTTGGCGGATGAGTCGGATCAGGTGATGCAACGAGCCAATCTCTATATCAACTTAACGTCAGGTTTTTAGTAATAAGAAAAGCATCCCATTGTCGTCTGGAATGCGACGGCTCGGGAGACTGTTGATGTATTCTAATGAGTCTGTGACGACATGTGGTGATCAGTCGGTGAGTATTATTAAAATTCTTAATCTTGGGTTAACATTGGCTGTTGTTCCTGCGTGGCATCCATTCTCAATCTTGATGTTGGTAATAAGAGGATTGGTGAGTTGTTGGTTTCGATTTGCGAATTCTTGGGGTTATGGATTTGTGTTTTGTACATATTTGTGTGTGATTTTCGTTTGTTTTTGTATTTGGTTTTGTGTGCTTTAGTGTGTTTTAGGTCATATTTTCTCTCGTTTTTCTTTCTTTTAGTGTTTATGGAGGTCGTGTCATCTTTATTTCGTTTAGCACTCTTTCTCTCATCTTTTGTAAGTTGTCAATCTAATTTGGTCTTCTTTTCTGTTTCACGGATGGAGCCACGCGTATTCCTATGAGTTATGAACAATTCAAAACGAAAAAAAACCGGACAAGGAATCGCAAGCTTGTCGTCCGTCGACCAGCAATCGAAGCAGCTCGTCGATGCAGCACCGACGCCCACGTCGAAAAGCCCCATTCGATCAACCTAACGAGGCATCCCAGCCACCATCGATCGACACAACCCGTCGATGCAACATCGATGAGCGCCTACTAGCTGAGTCAACAGTCTTAGTCGATCGACACGCTGAGAACCACACGCCACCGTTGATCAAAAGCCAGCGTCGACGGAAGAACGATGCCAGAGTTACCATTGATCAACGTTCATCGTTCTTCGAAGAAATTACCACGACGCCCTCCTCGGCTGACACTATTTAAGCGTCAAAACTCTCTAGCTGTGAACAGACCCGACCAGAACTGGACACTTACCTTTTCTAAACCTAATTTTTCATGTTTTTGAAATTTTTAAATCCTTCTTTCACTCTTTCATGATTCTTCTTTGAATTTTTCACTTTTGATTCTCGATTTCGTATGACCCGGTGTTTGAATATTGGGAACTCGGCTCGTTGATTTATTTCTCTGAAATTCATATTCATAATATGTTTGGGTAATTTCTATAGCTTAATTCTTGAAAGTGTCTTGTGAATTCTGATTATTGATTTTCATTTTGTTGCTTGTGTTTATCTCGGATCTCATTTAATCATATGCATTGGGTTGATTCGTTTTGTATGTTTGTGAATTTCTTTAGTGATTTCCTTGTTCATCTAATCTTTCGTTGTTTAAGTGTTAGTATATTTCATAGCTATTTTGGTTCTAGTAATTTGATCGAACACCTTTAGTCGTTACTTGTTATTTATCATTTCTTTTATCGTGTTTAATTCTCATGTTCGAAAAACTCATTTGATACGTTAGTTTAATCGATTACTTGCTTTGTTTAAGTTGATAGTCGAGTTGATCAATTATTTTTAGTTCTTAAAGTCAAAACAAACCACCAACTTTCTTGATCGTGTGTTTAGCTAATTTGTGTTTAAACGAACATTTTGATTCCAATTGTCATTCCTCAAGAGATTCGACTCGAGTCGAACTTATCACTTACAAACGCTCAATTCTCTTGCAGATGAACTTTTCTAAATAAAAATTAAGTGCAAAAAGTTTGATTTAATTTGTAATTGTTAGGGGTTGTTTGTGAAGATGCAGAGGTGAGAGGCTGAGAGGAAGCAGGTAGGTGTAGTGGAAAAGAAGAAGAAAATTTGAAGAGGTTGGTCAACGGAGATGGCTGGGTAAAGAAGAAGAAAAGCTACAAAGACGGTGACAGAGAAGAAGGAGGTTGGTGACGGTGGTGTATTAAAAAGTTTACATTAAAAAGACGAATAAGAAGAAAAAGAGTTAATAAAACTAGTTTTCTTTTTAAACCGATGCGATGCACGGGGTAGATTACGTGTATGTTCATCCTTGTTATTGGTCCTCTAGCTAATAAAACGCACCCGAACATCAGCCTGTTAGCAATTTCTTCAGTAAGTTATTAACCATGCCTCCTTGCCTAAATTACAATATAATCGACCAACATGCAGATTATAAAATATAAATCATGCCGTAAACAATAGTAAGACTAAATAATTGTAAACATTATGATTGTTTTGACATACGAACCTCACGGAAGTCATCAGGTGGGAAGTTTCATTTTCGGTATCATATATGTAAAGTTGTGCAAACTTAGGAGTTACTCCATTATATAACCAATTAGATAGTATTTCTGGCCATGTATTCTGAAAATGGGAGGACCAACTCAACATACTGTTATAGAACCTATGTTATCTTCTACTATTGGTTTCATGCAATAGCTCATGGAGCAACGCAGGCTGTCGCTTCAATCGAGGGAGGTCAATAATGTCGCGACTACAACGCCCATTGTAGTCTGAATTCGTTAGGTTATTTTGGAAACTCGACCTCTCCTCATACTAAAACATGGCACCATAGAACTCACACCAATGGATAGCATCACCAATGTTCCTATACTCTACAAATTAATTAACTCATTCAAATTGCAAGAGTGATATATAATTACGATGTGGAATAATCATTGGTGCGCTAACAAATATGAGGACGTGTGAATATAAACAATACACTTAAAAACTTTTTTTACCCGGTGACAGTGCGTTGTTCCTCTAGCAATATTCTTCTTATATGCATAGGGTCGTCTATTAATTGGAACTGCAATTCCAAAGACACACAACAAATACGGAAACTACTAACTAAATTAAATATTATTAATAAATTTAATTTAAAAATAAAAATATAAAATTATATAATAATAAATAATAAACATTGATAGACACTTGTACAATGTGATGAAACCTTTTGGATTTTTCTAAGTATGTAAATAGAAATTATTAATGAATTTAATTTAATTATTAAAATATAAATACTTAATTAGAATAACTAATTAATAGAGATTAAATACAAATTGAGAATGTGATAAATTTAAATTTTTTTAAATATGTAAATAAAATTAATAATGTATATAATCTAAATATTAAAATATAAAATTATTTAATAATTAAATAAAATAATTAATAAATAGTAATTAGACAATAGTACAAAGCACAAGTTGAGAATATAGTATTTTTTGATTCTTTTATATTTAAATTTAAAAGTTATTTAATTATCACAAATAATTTTTATATTTATCTTTTAATATATATATATATATATATATATATATATATATATATATATATATATATATATATATATATATATATTATTTCTTTGAGATTTGTCAGTGCCATATTTTAAGTAAACAATACCCAAAAAAAATGGTTTATTTTCTAGGAATTTCAAATAGTGAAGCATTTAAAGTATGTTACCTTTTGAAATTTATATATCTATATAAAAAAGCTAGCAGTTCTAAAATAGTAGTTAGAAGTTTTTCCGCCAAAACGTAGTTACTAATTTGAGTAATACATTTTAAGGAAAGTTTTAATTATTAGTTTAATTAATGTATACATATTTAGTGTTATTAAGTATACAACTAGTTTTTTTTTCACCCGTGCGATGCACGGGGCAGAAAGTTAAATATAAAAATTCAAGTTGTGTTAATATTATTTTATTTATTATTTAATATGTGAATAAATAAATAAATATCTACGATAGAGATCGAGAGAAATAACTAAAAGATTCACACTTGATAAATTATAGATCGAAACCACACTACGTACATGAACGTTAAGTTCATACGTTCGTGAATACTTCTTTATACACCACATTATTGGTCATGTTCGATCCCGAATCGTCATCACCACAAACTAATATCTTCAATCCCTTTCGATGGGTGACACGCGACACGGCAACATATAACTGACCGTGACTGAACACGGGATTCTTCAGATAAAGGCCGACGTTCGAGAGTGATTGACCCTGACTCTTATTTATCGTCATGGCATATGAAATCATGAGCGGGAATTGCCTTCTTTGAAATTTGAAAGGTATCCTAACGTCGGAAGGTGTTAGACTCATCTGGGGAAGCAACACTTTTTCTCCCGCCTTTGCACCGGTTAGAATTTTGCATTCAAGGACGTGAGTGGAGAGTCTCGTAACAACCAATCTCGTCCCATTGCACAATCCCATTGAATGGTCTATGTTCCTCAACAACATAACAGGCGTACCCACCTTCAGATGCAGCTCGTGATTGGGCACCCCAGAACACTTTATACTATTCCACCTTCAGATGCAGCTCGTGATTGGGCACCCCAGAACACTTTATACCATTCAAGAATTCGGGCGTGTGCAAATCACTTAAAAAATCACTCCCACCGTCGGATTTGCAGGCACTGTCCGAACTCAGATAGGTGTACCCCTCGCTCGAGTTCAAAGTGTTCATGTACTCATTGACAGAGCCCACAACATCGAGAGTCGGGGCCAATATGGCCCTATCCTCCAGGAACATCGGGTCATCAATAGAGTCCCTAAATATCGGATATGTATCCTCAACAATAGCCGCAATGGGGTCGCCCGAATATCGGAGGAGGATATCATCAGGAATTTCTATTGCAGCACAACCATCATTCGGTCCTCCTATCTTTCCATCTCCAATGCTGGCAATCCAATCGGAGAACTCCTCCAACTCAGCACGTTCTTGTCCATCACCAATACTCCGGAGCCTCATGTTCTGAGTAAGTCTCAACACAGTGCAGTGCCTCCACATGCTGGACGCATTGATAGCCGCATTGACTATGTCCTGCCGGCTGCCCTTGGGGACAACGGGCAATATCTGACGAAAGTCTCCACCAAACACAACGGTCTTCCCACCAAACGGCCTGTGCCTGTTGGCCGAATCTACATCCTCCATTATATCCTGCAAGCTCTTCTCAACAGCCTCGAAGCAATGCTTGTGCATCATCGGAGCCTCGTCCCATATTATGAGTTTGCAACGAATCACCAACTCCGCAAGCGGGGTGCCTTTCTTAATATTACAATCCGACCCTTCGTGCGGATTCAGAGGGATACCAAACCGAGAGTGCGCGGTCCTTCCACCAGGCAAAAGCAGAGAAGCTATGCCGCTCGATGCCACATTCAGCACGATATGACCCTCAGACCTCAGCCTAGCGGACAGAGTTCTCCACAGGTACGTTTTTCCCGTACCTCCATAGCCATACACGAAGAACATAGCACCACCATCGGACTCAACCCCACTCATTATCCTGGAGTACACACCCTTCTGCTCACTCGTCATTTTCGAGAGAAGTTCGGCATGCTCAGCGAACAACGCCTTACGATCATAGTTCAACTCATCCTGGATCAATCTACTGCTGACCAACACTGCTACCATCGTTCTCCGGAAACGGCATGGAATCATAATCGCGCAGGCTCTTCCCCTGACGTCTCAGTAATTTCTCAATCTCTACCAGAGCTAAATCCTTGACTTGAGACTCGCTCAGATTCAGTTCTGCCAAGTAACAACACACGTTTAGGTCATAGCACACTCAAACACAATAACCATAACTAACAGAGTACATTTAGTGAATTATAATCACGATTCATTATGCTGCACCACGTGCACATACCTGGATTCTGAAAAATCCGACGTTGCCTGTAAAGCACATCCTCCGACAGAAACTGCCAACTCTTGTCCCAAACTTCCTCGGGCCTAGCAAGAGTATCAGCCGACAGCAGCGACACAAAAAGACGCCTGAGAGATTGAGCGGAGGCCCACTCACTTGCTTTGGCGATGCCATCAACGTACTCCCTATCGTCCTCCAACAAACCACGTGCATAACACGCCTCACGGTACGACGCATGCTGAACACCATCGTGCTTCCTATAGTCTTCATAGCAAGTCGCTCCGCGGACAACAGTAAGCAAGCACCTCAGGTAGTAATTATCCCCACAGCCTGGGGGAACGTAATACAACCTACCAACACACGAAACTTGTTTCCTGGGCCTCCACTTCCTCTCAGACCTGTC
This sequence comes from Phtheirospermum japonicum, assembly GCA_014905375.1. Lineage (NCBI taxonomy): Eukaryota > Viridiplantae > Streptophyta > Magnoliopsida > Lamiales > Orobanchaceae > Phtheirospermum > Phtheirospermum japonicum. Next base: position 160,719 of record BMAC01000644.1, on the reverse strand, counting down.
CCATACAAACTCGCAGGGTGCATCTGTATACGTCAGAAGTCTCGCCTGAGGATATTTCTTATTCGCCTCCATCCATTCAAGGAACATGCTCTCCTTAACTGTTTTTTTATTCAGCACATCCTCAATATCCTCGTCCTCTTCATAAACAACGCTCTGTTCGTTCTCCAGATGGAAGCTGAGACGCGTGACCAGAGGGTACTTATACTGCAGTTCGAAACCCAACAATCTCCAGGCCGCCTCACACGAAGAAATATACCTGCAGTCGTAGTACATGTTCACTTCGTCAACGGGTTCGTCAGAATCACCATAGTCAGTTCTCTGGTAGAAAGCTGCGGTCACACGATCGTGTCCCTTGTTGACGTACTTGAACAGATACTTGATAGACCTCGATTGGTTGCACCACTCCACATTGATGTGTGCACCGTATTTCATCAACAGTCTACGATTATGAGGGACAACATATCTGTTGTCCAGGGGGACACCACCCTTTTCCAGCGTTCTCCCATTATCCCTACGCCTGTACCGCGGAAACCCTCATCGTCAATCAACGTAGCCTCCACGTACTGCTTTTGGAAATGCTTCGTGCACCGCCCCTCAACCATGCACGGGGAGTTTTTCTTTACAACACCGCACGGTCCGTGCATCATGTGTCTTTTCACGGCTTCATAGTACGTGGGGTCGGAGGCCTCATCGGGTATTTCGGCCGAAATTATCCTATCTATATCCACAGGAGTCGGATACTTGGCTTCTTTCACCAGGAACAACAATATGTGAGCATGCGACAACCCATGCTTCTGAAACTCTATCGTGTACACAACTGCCTGCATTTTAAAGAAAAATAAATACATATTATAATGGACAGTTTAAAGATAAACACGGATATATACTAATAAACAACACGGTAATAGACAAAGGTAATCTTCTACTCACTTGCAACGGCCTTCCCGAATATTTCGTTCTGGCGAAGATCTTCTATCAGCTCGTCCAACTTCGCCTTAAAAATTCTACAGACGATGTTCGGCCTATCCTCGGTTCTAAGATTACGTGCATCTAAGAAACGAACAATCTCTGGCCAACTTGGGTTGCACGTGAACGTTATGAACAAATCCGGATAACCAAACTTGCGGCATATGGCCATCGCATCTTGATATTTTTTATCATGAAGCGGGCTCCACCGGTAAAGCTAGACGGCAATATAATACCCTTGCCCCGAGCAGACGGATCAGCATCACCGCGCATGACAGCATCATCCAAACCCCTGTACATCTCACACCGAAATTTCTTCTGATTAAATCGAATATACTTTAATCGAGCCGTCTCGACCATGGTGTACGCATCCACGACAAATTGCTGAAATAATCGTCTGGACGAAAGAATAGTAGAGGGCTCGTCCCCCCTCTCGTGAAGCCTGAATGCAAAGTATTCACGGGCGCTGATATACTTCCGTCCCTTCTCGGTTTTCTTCTTTCTCTCCGTAAARGGAATCCTCTCCGTGTAACCCTCCTCCCCATAAGGTAACAAAAGAGGATATTGCAAGGCCAAATACGATCCATTCAGCTCATTTATCCTGCGCAAGGAACCACTGCGGGATTCAACCACTATGTCCCTATCCCCCAGAGCTGAATCAAACTCACCGACAACCAACACGGCAACTTCATCGCAAGTGGGCAGATTGCGTGTACGTTCGTCCCTGTTATTGGTCCTCTTGCCAATGAGACGCACCCGAACATCGGTATGACCGCACTCCTGTATCTTATCCTTCGCCATTCTGAACGTCTTCACAAGTTCATTATGGTCGTCCAACATTTGCTTCAGCCCGTCGACAATCTCTTCACGCAGGTTATTAGCCAATCCTACTTGCCTACGTCACAACACGATTGGCACAAAAAACGTTTCATTAAATATAAGCCATGTTGTAAACAATATCAAGACCTTCACAATCAGAAAATTATTATAATTATTATTGACGCAACAAACCTCACTGAATTCATCCGGTGAGAAACCTCGTGTTCCGTATCATACACATAAAGCTGTGCAAACTTAGGGGTTCCACCATTTTCCGGCAATAGACCACCAATCAGGTGGTAGTTCTGACCGTGTATTCTGAAAATGGGGGGACCGCCTCCTTTATTTACATCGTTGTCAATCTTCCCCCCATGGACGTAAAACAGAACATACTGTTATACGATCTAATGTTATCCTGAAAGTGTTTGCTTGCACTGTTGGTTCCGTGCAACAGTTCACGAAGAAATGCAGGCGGCTCCATCAATCGAGGGAGGTCAATGATGCCGCGACTACAACAACCATTGTAGTCTGGATTCGCTGCGTTACCATGGGACATCGACCTCTCCTCATACCAAAACATTGCACCACAAAACTTACAACGATAGCTCGCATCTCCAATATCCCAATACTCTGCGAATTAATTAGGAATATCATACTGGAAGACCGATGTTGACAATGATAGTAATATTCACAGGACTGGCATCAGAAGCATAATGAAAAAACACGTACCCGATGGCAATGTGTTGTTGCTGATCGGTTCGTCCGTGAGATCAATTACATTGCTTGAGCTACCGATCCCTCTACCGATATTCTTCCTYCGTACGTACGGTCGTCTATTAATTGGAGCTGCAGATAAAGATAGAAAAACCACTCGGCAARGAATAATTTTAATAATATCTAATCAAAACACGACTCGAAAATTCATTAYATTACGACTGACCAGCACAGCTAGAGGTTTTGTTCTTTCGGCCATTAGACGAATTGCCTATCTCCGTGGTTGCAACACCAGGAAGATTTGGATGTACGCTCATKCTTCTTGTGTAGGGTCTTCTCTTGACCGGGGCTGTAGACAAAACAATTCAGAGCAATAGATCAATCTCAACTGCGAAACTTATAAATAAATTCCAACTGTACGTTTTATTTTTTTACCCTTGAAAACTAACTGACCAGCGCTCAAATTAGACGATATCTGGTTGACATGTATCGGATTGTCAATATTCGGGACTAAATTCCTTTGAAAGGTACTATCATCAACAATTACACTGTCGGATGGATCATCAGTCGTGAGATCGATGAATATTATTGAGTTAGAACCATCACAACCATTATTTGGATGTTCATTGCGGGGTCCAGACAACCGCCTCGATTGAATAACTACGATTTTCATAAGTCACAGACATTGACGTCAGATTTACCAATACCACCGTAAATTATTTTAATTAATCACTGGAGCGAAATTAAAAAATATACCATTAGTGACATCACTAAAGGCTGAGCGTTGAAATTGTGAAATTCTATCACCAGTCTTGTGTCTTTTCGTATCGATAGTTACATTCTCATTTGGTATAGATGAGCCTATAAGAATTGTCGGATAGCCATTAGTCCGATAAATAAAATAAGACAAACATCGGTTTCAGGCATACATTAACATAACTACATATAAATCAATGAATTCKATGTGTCGAGATATATACAATCGTGCAGGCAATTTCGCCTCAAATCCGTTAAATGAGTCGTATTTTCAGTTGCGCTCGCGCTTGATAGCAATCCTGAGGTCATGCACGGGCATGTATTCTCAGACAAATTCATGCCGCCTGTGACAATCATAGAGTTAGAGAACAAATTATAAATATTTAAGTAAATTAAATCATAATTTCTAAACATAAGAAAATGAAAACAAAGATAAAAAATGTTAAATTAAATTAATAAAAATGAATAAACCTTGAACTAATAATCTTAAATTTATACATTCTCGAATATACTTTAGAAATTGATTTTCGATATAAAGAAGATAAAATAAAATAATAACCTGACCAAATTAAATAAAGAAGAAATGTGTTAATAGTTAATAGATAATAAATGATCAAAACTACAGACACAATTAAATTAATCTACTTGCAATGGAATTCGAAATTAAATATCAAAATATATACATTATCGTAGAATTAATTAAATTTGACCACGATAATAGCTAGAATATATTTAAAAATATCATAATATTATTTTAAAATTTACATAAATAAATAAAATAAAATAAAATTTTATCTTAAGCTTTAATTAATAATTCAATACATTTGAAATAATTAAATCCAAACCAAGAATAATTTAACTTGAGTCCAAATTTAAATCCACATAAGCCCAATATTCTGATATTATAGTGCAATCCAAACTAAGTAAATATAAATTTACTTATTTTAAATTTATATGAAATTTATAATTAAATTATGATGTTTTCCAATAAATTTTAGTGGTCGATTTTAAAATAAAAGAATTATGCATTATTATATAGATTTCAATTTTTAATTTCAAAATGCATGTGTATGTGTAGTATATATATAATTTATTAATTCTTAATTGACATAAGATATTAGAATAGTAATTTTGTATATTTCTTATGATTTATTTTACATAATTTAGAATTGAAGTAAGGTATTGGAATAATATGTGTATTCATTTTTTATGCATATACAGAAATGGTGTATGTGTATTTGTGTATTTGTATACATTTTATTAATTTTGAACTAAAAAAAAGATATTTGAATAATGTCTTATTATAATATTATGTTA
>BMAC01000644.1:105253-150153 GCA_014905375.1 Phtheirospermum japonicum | reverse complement strand
AGAAGAGTCTAAGTCGCGGTAGTTTAACACTATCGCGAAGCGAGGTTGATGAGGTTGCCTCCGGCAATGTCGTCTTCCATCCGGTAGACTATGTGTACACCGTTGAAGAGGTACAATTGTTTTCAATTTGTGTTCTAATAATTTTTGTTCATTTTTTAATATTTAAATCTTTAATAGAGCTAAATTTCAATGCAGCCATGCACATTTTGGATATGTGCTATCATCAGTTCGTTTATTGATGATTGGTGGTACAATGCATTCGGAAAAGAAGATCCCTTTGGAATTCTAAATTTAATAGAATTCACATTTTCAAATATATTAAATACAGAAATTTACAAAAATACAAATAGAATAGAATTTAGAAAACATACCTTCCTCTAAAGTCAATAATTTCCGGCACCGAATCGGAAGTAATCAACTTTGTGACCCCAAATGAATTGGATAGAGTAACAGAATCTATAATTATAAAATACAATTAATGAAACAATTTCTTAGTTACTAATTTGAGTAATACATTTTAAGGAAAGTTTTAATTATTAGTTTAATTAATGTATACATATTTAGTGTTATTAAGTATACAATATGAAATTGATTGATTTTTGTGGAGGAAAAAAATGGCCGGATTGTTATTTATTAAAGGGTAATGTATTGTGGTAATAAGTAAATAAATTAATTTTTAAAAAAAAGTCCAAGATTCATTTCATCTTCCATTCAACTTGTAAGTACAAGATTGATTGTTATTTAATAAAGTGGAAGATATTATGGTAATAAATAATTAGATTGATTTTCAAAAATCGTCCAAGATTGGTTGTTATTAATTAAAGGAGAAGGTATTATGGTAATGAGTAGTTAATTTTATTTCCAAGAAATCGTCAAGATATGTTATATATTTAACATGATGATTACATGTTAATATAATAAACATTGTTTGATATTATTAAATGTAAGAGAATCACCCAATTAAATTCCATTCAGCATCGTATCATTCATTCACTTCCAACCAAATTACAAGGAAATAATATAAATAATTAAAGGCACAAACAGAATATAAAATAACTCGATTCATTACAAATTGTTTTCCCAAACACTACAATGCCTTTGCAATTCTCTCGCATTCAGACATCAATATGAACACTTCAAATTGTTATGTCCAACTCCATTTGATTTGCTCATATGTGAAAGGAGCTGATAATATCATAAGTATTAGCCAAGTATATAACAATGTAATTAAAATATTATTTTTTTTTATTAATTATAAGTATAAGTATAGCATATGTTACAATAATTACTAAAGTTAAATTTATAAAAATCAGAGTCAAAAAGAATTACTATATTAATTTTAATATTTTGATATCATAAATAGAAGAAAATCTTACGGCAAATATATCAAAGTAAATATGTCAATGCAAATATGTTATGTATATCTAAAATAAATTTATGCCAAAATATCCCAAACGTGAATAGATGGAAAAAGTTATGGCAACTATCAATTAATAATTAAGAATTATTTTAGCAAACTCTTTAGTCTTTATTCTATTCTACGCAAGAAAATCTTTCAAATAAATAATTATTTTTTAAAATACATATTACATTCCTATTCCAATTCAATCAGATTAGAAAGTAATCTAGGTGTCTAAGATTTTTTTCCAAGTAATTCAAAAATGCAATTTTTTCTAAAGAAAACTTTAATTTTTAAAATCAGTTCAAAGAAAATCTTGTGTTTCTAAGAATTTTTTCTATTTTTTTGCAAATAATACTTGTATACGATGAAAAATCTGTTCACAATCTTTTCTAAATTTACGCCTAGAATCTGTCAACAAAATATGTTGTGTCTATAATACATAATGACAAAATATTCCAACCTATGGTCAAGTAAATAGATAAAAAGAAAATATACCAACTATCAATTAATGAATAAGAATTAACTTTGGCAAACTCTTTAATCTTTATTCTAATCTACACTTAAAATATGCAAAATAACTTGTTTTTTTTTCTAAAATATGTATACGAGATTTTCTAAATAAAAATTTGATACATAAAATCAGTTCCAAAGAAAAATACAATATTTTGATATGTTGATACCATGCATTGTTTTGAGGTATTACATCTATAAATAGGATGTACGATCTACTAATTTTTAGCACAAACAACCATTTTTTTAATTCAACCATTCACCAAACTATGGCACCAATGTATTCTCTCATCAAAGATATCAACATGTCCAAAACCGAATGGACTTTGAAGTTAAGGCTTATTCGTTGTTATGAAAAAACTAATTTTAAGAATCGCTCAATTGTGTATGGTATCGATTGTGTGTTTCCTGATTCCGATGTAACGTCATTCATATAGACATTTTATTTCTATTTGTATTGAAAGAGAATATCAATTAAATTATATGAACCTAACTTAATTTGCTTGGATTTTACATTTTTTGTAACGGGGTATGAGAGTGCATTGTACCATTCGCAAGAATATCATGAATCAATTCAACCGACTGATGGTTGAGGGGGAAATATATTCAGTAGGGATGTTTTAGTTGAAAATAATACTTTGAAGTATAAGACTAGCATCGCTAAGCACAAAATACGCTTTCATGGGAAGACAAAGGTCTTCGAGGTTTTCCCCAAGGATTTCTCCAAATTTATGTTTGATTTTAAGAGATGTGAAAATTTTGTTTATGTTGACACAATTGATGAGACGATAGTTTTTAGTATGAAGTTATTAATATTTCCATTGATTATTTGCTATATTGTTTCCTTGACATATTTGATTTTTATTTTAATGTACTTTTCATGTGTTGCATCATCTAACTGTGGATGGTATCGGTAAAGTTGTCGGGAGACAAGATCCAAAAATGAAGGATCTTAACGGATGCTCTGCCCATTTTATTGAGATTATCTTGGAGGATTTGAGCTATTCTTTTTAAACTAATTTTTAGAGAATGTAATATTCAAACCGCTTGAATATATATTTTTTTTATATTGATCCGAATATTGGCACATACAAACCGATGTTTTATGTGTGAGATCCTGTAAAATTCATAAATTGTACTTTTATCTATATATTAATTAAATTCAATAAACGTCTTGTTATTTATCTTATATTACATTCATATTGATTTTCTTTTTTTTAAATGGAAGAGTTATAAAACCTTAGAAATTTATAAAGTTTACTAAGTTTAAATATTCTAAAAACTAAACACCAATGTTAAGTCCTAAAGGTATATAATTTAAGAAATATCCTAAAATATATTAAATGTTCTAAGAATAATAGTAATAATAAATATTAACAATTGCCATAAGACCAAGTAAATTATGAGGATTGATAAAATACTTTTCTTAATTTAATGAGTAATATTACCGGCATAATAAACCCAATAAGATTACTTATTGGAGAGGTACGTTGGAGCATGTGCATCATGTAAGTTTTAAACCAATGATGCGTCACTTCTGTGTAAGGAATACAGGCTTTTCTCATTCTTACCGTTCATACTCCTACTCCTGACATAGATATTATAGAAAATATATCAGCCAAACTTTATTGAGAAAATATTTTGTCCTACCAGTCCCCACACACGCAAACTCTTCACCCTTACCCATACAATCAACAAACTCATCAGACACTTACCCATATCCATACAATCAACAAACTCACAATCAGACACTCTGAGAAACAAACTCTCGTGTATTACAAGATAAACAACAACAACAACAAAAACAAGAGAGAAGTATTTTAGAAATAGTGAGACTTAGATATATCACAATCGCATTTTGTCTTCACGCTAAGAGAAATACTAATCCAGACAACTCAATCGCATTTTGTCTTCAAGCTAAGAGAAATACTAATCCAGACAACTTGGTCCATAAGGTAAGCATATTTTATATCTACGCATTAATATTTCTTTAAGAAAATCAATATCTTGAACCATAAAACACAAATTCTTCTATTTATTCCATAGGATCCATCTACCAAGAACGCTAAAGAAGGATCAAGGAAAACCTTAGAATATCTTCAAGACTAACTTAAGGTGGGTACAAACTAAAATATTTTTATTGCTTTACAAAAAAAAATGATGCATGATCTAATTATATATTTGAAAATTTGTGTTGCATGTGAAATATATTGATGATATATTTATCTATATGTTTTATAAGTATTCTTTTTTATATATATTTGAAGTGACAATTGCATTTATTTATTAATTGTTGTTGTGTGTTGTGATTAAATGACCATGATATTTTATTCACATATTTGCATGTCATATAAAAATATTTATTGATGTTTATGTGATGAGATTTGGGATATGAGAATGAAATGCAAGAATAAATGTATTAAAGATTTTAATTGGTAATTAAATAAAATTAGAGGATTTGTTTGCAAAAATATTGAGAAATATTGGACAAGGAATAAATAAAAATGAGAATTTTATGTTCTTAGTATGTTCTCACATTTTGGGTGAATATTGACAAGTTTTGGACCTTTAGAGCCAAAATTGCAAATCTTATAAAGTTTAGGGGCCAGTTTGCAAATCCCTAAACCTCATTAGAAGAAATCTGAAAAACTCATTTTAGGGACCTTTTTAAACTCTTATGAACCTACTGGACTCATGTTTAAAATTTCATAAAGATTGGAGTTCAAAATCGAGAGTTATCGCCTAAAGGGTAAACAATACAATTTTGAGAGAGTTGAGGGTCAAAAGGCAAGTTTTAGAAAACCTGCTAATATTTCCTTAAAATTTGATAAATTTCAACTCTTTTAGGTCTGGTATACACTCATTTCCATCCCTAATAATTTTATTAACTTGTGAAAATGTTAAATTTAAATTATTCGCTAAAACTAAATTGTAGAAATCTTGGGGTCAAACTATAATTTTAGAAAAATAAATAAATAATAAAAATTATGAACATACATTKTTTATTTTATTTAAAGGTTTAAAATTTATTTTTACATCAAGACGACCTTTGATTCACGAGTTATGAATTTTTTAAAGAAACTAGTCGACTTTTGTCGTCTAGTCAAAATAAAGGYAGCTAAATGAAAATTATTAAAAATGYCCCCTCACCCTTAAAATAATWATTACTTACTGTCATATTTTTGGTTTTGAAGTTTGATRCYTTACAATTTGATCCCTAAGTCCATGGAATATTAATTTTCTAAAAAAATGAGTATTTTAAAATAGTGACTAATATTTAATTAAATAAAGGAGTCAAAGTTTAATTGCCTCAACACTTTAACAAAACTCCAACTAATGATTTTTGGTTCATAGTTTAATTTAAAATTCATTGAAATTATTTTAATAGAGATTGAATAATAAAAAAAAAAAATACAAAAAGGTACCTTTTTATAGAACTTATTTATTTAACTCTAAACTTGTAACTTCCAATTCCATGTCGCTTGGTCCATAATTTTCGATAATTCTATCTCGACACATACGAGATATATTGAATAAAATTATCCTCTAAACACATTGTTTATTTAAAAATCTTATCCCTCTCACACATATCAGCTAACTCCAATTATTATTAAAAGTGATTGAGCATCACATCCATGTCGACATTGTGATGGACCTTCGAGTCTTATGTGATTGAGTCAATGTGGTATATCGGGCCCAATGTGGTATGGATCGAGCGAGTCAATGATCGAACAGCGTGGCTGTGGTCTTGAACCGTTTCCCCATGACCTAATCCCGTAACTGGCGGACGGAGTGTCCAAAGAAAAGTGGGTCGTAGATAGGGTATAATCGCGATTATGACAATCTCTGGGTAAACACCTGAGCTAAAGAGTTGTCGTGCCCGATCGTTATAAGGTTGGCGTGGGCTTCGGCTAAAATAGTGGGCTACGGCCAAATGAAGACAATGAATGGGCGTCATAAGGAGAATAGAAGAATCAAGTCATCTAGATGCGATTTGGACGTTAAATGTGAAATTGATTGTGTTTGAGAGCTAGTCCTCCGAGGACGTACGCTCGACGAGTGAATGCATAGAGCGTAGTCTTATGGCTTACACTCACCGTTTGGTCATTATTAAATGATTGCTTCGAATTTATATTCTTTTACATTTATTTAATTGAACAAAACATGCATCAAGAATTTTATAAGAATATTTTCCAATTACAAATATTTGTACTCAACTCCAAATGAAGCCACACTCGCACACCATCACCCGCTCACTGAGATTTTTGTCTCACTCCACCTACTTTTATTTCTAAACCAAAACRAYARGTCGGRAACGCTTMCACCGAYGTGGAGGACCACGAGGAGTAATAGTTGAAGACCCCGTGTTGGGGAATTATGAATTGTAATAAATAAGATACTCGTTTGAGATTTATTTCCGTTGCAGACTTTAAGTACTCCTAATTATTCAATAATATGTATGATATTTAATCGGGTGAACACCCGATAAGTTTGTTGGTTACCGACATAGCTGACATTATCTATGCTATTGAACGAGTTATGTTATTATTATCGAATAGTCACACCTTGGCGCCGTTGGAGCGTGACATTATGTCAGTTAAGTATGAGTAAATATGTGTTAAATATAAGTTCAGTACCTATTAACTCGTTTAATACAATTTTAGTTTCCTACATCTAGAAGCTATGATGTTTGATGTGATTTGTTTTATTTGTTGTAGCAATGCACGAATTTGTTGTACTTTATTAGAGGACATGGTTGATGTTATAACCCCTTACTTGGACAATTCTCAGTCAGAACCTTTGATTTTGATAAATATTACAGATGTGCCGGGCTAAGGTCTTTAAAGATGATTTTTTTTTTTTTTGCAACTTAATTTATTTGTATTGATTTCTTTGGTTTAACTATGATATAAAGTTTCTCTGGGTTTTTTTATTAATCAATTTTCAGACATTGTCAAGATTAGCGACACGTTTGATGTATCAAAGTTGGTTTTAGATAATAATTATTAGGAGATATTATTTGATATTATATTATTTGATATTATTTGATATTATACTATTTGATTCTTATATTAATTATTTTATTATCTTTAGTATATTCTATATTATATTATTTGATTCTTGTATTTATTGTACCTTGTATAAATACCTCATTTGTAATGACAATGTAATCAATTCATTCTATCATTTCATTCTTATATGGTATCGCGCCTCTAGGGTTTTCGTCACACCCTACAACCGGCGCCAATTTTTTCTCTTCTCACGTCATTTTTTTCCCCAGCAAAATGGCTGCGACACCGGACGTAGTTTCAATCAACGCTTCTGCGCAAATTCCATTAAAGCTTGATTCAACCAACTACACTTCTTGGAGGTTTCAGTTCAAAGCGCTACTTGCCGGCTATGAATTGACTGGCTACATCGATGGTACTCTGCCCTGCCCACCTCCTTCCACTATAACCGGAACAACATCAACACCGAACCAGGGGTATTCGCTTTGGGTTCGCCAGGACAAGCTCCTCCTCTCGACAATCATTGGATCGCTCACGCCATCGCTAATCCCTTTCATTGCCACAGCCAAAACGTCTAAGGCTGCGTGGGATATCCTGGCCAACACGTATGGGCGCCCCTCTCGTGGTAGGATCTTGGCACTCAAAAATCGGTTACAAAACCCGGTCAAGGGTAATCAAACCATCACACAATTCTTACATGGCATCAAGGGCACGGTGGATGAACTCGCTTTACTAGGATCCACTATGGATTTGGAGGATATTGTTCTCAAAGTCCTCAATGGCCTCGACGATCAATATCGTGAGTTATCAAAGGCCATTCAAGCTCGCGAAACGCCAGTGTCGTTCGACGAACTTCATGAAAAGCTTTTAAATTTCGAGGCCCAACTGCTCACTCGTCCCACTGCGGTTAGTCCTCAGCTGCTTACTGCATTCGCAGCTGGACGCTCCCCGACGTCTAGCAACTTTGGTTGTGGCGGCCACAATTTCTCACGTGGCCGGGGAAAGGATTTTGGAGGTCGCCAATCCAACGCTCAAAGATTTCATGCCGTCAATAGTTCATCTAACCCTAACCCTCGCCCGTACAAAGGACGGTGTCAACTCTGCGAGGAGCCAGGCCACTCGGCTAAACAGTGCCCCAACCTCAACTCCCAACCGTTTGCTGCACATGGAGTTTCAAATCAGCCCACAGCCCGCCCAACCACAGCTCCACCGTTTGCCCACACCGCTGCTCACCCACTGGCCTCCACTTCTGAGGATTGGATTCTTGACTCCGGCGCATCACATCACATCACTACTGACCTCGCAAATCTCTCACTTCATTCGCCATATGAGGGTCAGGATGATGTCTTCATTGGTAATGGTTCGGGTTTACGTATTACTCATGTTGGGACGTTACGTACTACGTCGCCTTTTAATTTTGAGAATACTCTTTGTGTTCCGTCGATGAGTAAAACACTTATATCTGTTGCTCAACTGTGTCGTAATAATGATATTGATGTTGTTTTTCATGGTTCTGGATTTCAGGTGAAGGATTGTCACACGGGGGCCATCATCCTCAGCGGCCTCAGTAAAGATGGGATATACCACTGGCCTCGCACCTCAGGATATACACCTTCTTCCCTCACGGCATCATCTAAAGTGTCTTTCCTATGGCATCTACGCCTTGGTCACCCATCATCTCATGTGTTACGTCACTTAGCTACCTCTTCTAAGTTGTTTTCTAGCTCTTTTTCAACCGACACTTGTATTTCGTGCAAGGTGAATAAAAGCCGCAAACTACCATTTAAAGATTCTAGTTTGTCGTCTACTTCTCCGTTAGAGTTAATTGGCCAACCCTATCCAAACCTGGTCGGGAACTGGAGCCGTTCCCCTGAGGAGCCCAAGGCAGGGCGAAACCAGTACATTGTCCAGGATGAAAGGCTGAGACTCTGGGGAGAGGTGCCGCGCGGGCCTCTGGAATAACGTTGAAAAATCTAAGCCCGTGACAGTTGGTATCAGAGCCGTGCTGACTTTCTCGTATCGTCCGGTGCTCACACGAGTGGAGATAGTGTCGAGCTGGCGAGGGGCCCTCACATCATGATGTGTCGAGTTCGACAAGGGGCGAGCTTGTCAGGCGGTCCTTGGGAACCCCACCTACTGGCCTCCGAGTGGGTTATGGTGCAAGGGGCACCGGTGCAAGGGGAACGCCGATGCGACGAGGGGTCGCGAGAGTCGGACCGTTCGGGCGAGTGGCCATGTACGAGGGCGTACACCATTTTTGGTGGGGGAGATTGTCACGCCCCGCGTGATAGAGGCAACGTTAGTCGGACAATTGCTGGTGGATCGAGGCATGGTCGGCTCCAGATGGTTACGGTGGAGTTACGCTCATATCTCCTTCCGAGTTCAGGCATGCCAATCCGGTTAAATACGGGGAGCTTGTCGCTATTCATGGAATTGACGGTGAAGAGGGGACTAGGCCAAGCCTACCCAAACCTGGTCGGGAACTGGAGTCGTTCCCCTGAGGAGCCCAAGGCAGGGCGAAACCAGTACATTGTCCCGGATGAAAGGCTGAGCCTCTGGGGAGAGGTGCCGCCTGATTCATCACTTAATGTAGTTGGTTGTAAGTGGGTGTTTCGTGTAAAACATAACCCGGATGGATCTCTGGACCGTTTTAAAGCTCGACTTGTGGCTAAGGGTTTTCACCAAAGGCCTGGTGTTGACTTCTTTGATACATTTAGCCCAGTTGTTAAACCGACTACCGTTCGCCTTGTTCTCAGTGTTGCCTTATCTCGAGGATGGTCACTTCGTCAACTCGATGTCAATAATGCTTTTCTTCAGGGTCGTCTAGAGGAAGAAGTTTACATGGCACAGCCACCTGGTTTTGTTGATGTCAAGTACCCAAGTTATGTGTGCAAGCTTAATCGTGCCATATATGGTCTCAAGCAGGCACCTCGTGCCTGGTATGTAGAACTTAAATGGTTCTTAGTTGACATGGGCTTCGTCAACTCGCGGTCGGATACGTCTCTATTTATTTTTTGTCACTCGGGTATTACAACCTACTTTCTTGTCTACGTGGATGATTTGATTCTCACGGGCAGCGACTCAGTCTTTCTCAATCGTGTTGTCGATGCACTTGCCACTCGTTTTTCGATTAAAGACTTGGGCGCTCTCTCCTATTTTCTTGGCATTGAAGTCTTGTCTGACTCCCACGGCTGTATTTTATCTCAACGCAAGTATATCACTGATCTTCTAGCTCGACATGGTATGCTTGATGCGAAACCGGTTCCTACACCGCTTGCACCAACCACACGTCTTCGATTGGCCGACGGCTCTGGGTTAGTCGATTCTACAAGGTATCGGAAAGTTGTTGGCGCTTTACAGTACCTTCTAATTACTCGTCCAGATATTGCGTTTGCGGTCAATAAACTCTCACAATTCATGCACTCTCCTACTATTATCCATTGGGGAGCAGTGAAACCACTCCTTCGGTACCTGAATGGTACTCGTCATGTTGGGCTTCGTCTTTGTCCTCACCAATCGTTTGATCTTTATTGCTTCTCTGATGCTGACTGGGGAGGGTATAGCGATGATCGTTCATCTACTGGTGCCTATGTTGTCTTTCTGGGTCCTAATCCTATCTCTTGGAGCTCCAAGAAACAACGCTCGATTGCTCGGTTCTCGAAAGAAGCCGAATATCGGGCCATTGCGGCGGCTTCTGCTGAAGTTCAATGGCTTCAGTCGCTTCTAAGTGAGTTACATGTGGAGCTACCTTCTACTCCAGTAGTGTACAGTGACAATCTCGGGGCCACTTACGTATGTGCTAATCCAGTGTTTCACTCACGTATGAAACACATAGATATAGATTTTCACTTTGTTCGTGACCTTGTTCAGTCTTCTCAACTTCGAGTTTCTCATATCTCTTCATCTGATCAGCTAGCCGATGCACTAACCAAGCCACTGCCATCTCCTCGTCTTCGTCTACTCATGTCCAAGATTGGTGTTTCTGTCGGCGCACCATCTTGAGGGGGCCTATTAGGAGATATTATTTGATATTATATTATTTGATATTATACTATTTGATTCTTATATTAGTTATTTTATTATCTTTAGTATATTCTATATTATATTATTTGATTCTTGTATTTATTGTACCTTGTATAAATACCTCATTTGTAATGACAATGTAATCAATTCATTCTATCATTTCATTCTTACAATAATATTGAGGAGATAAAGGAATTAAAAAAAAAGGTCTAAATTCTTTTAAGACTCCTTCACCGTTAGTTTATTATTTTTTTTTTTAAAAACTAATATATTAATTACTTTCTTAATAAATTTTTACTATTTATTGCAGCATAAAGAATGTTGGTGGACCATCTCATTCCATTAGTTTTGTTGATGAACTTTTTAATCGACCAGACGTTGATGATTTTGCAAGTGGTGATTTAGATATAAAAACTCTAGATCATCTTTATGATGGTGTGTAGGTGAGTTATCAATATCTTTCAATATTGATATTACTTAATATGATCTAATTATTTATTTGTATATCTCGCACAGGTGAGTTTATTTATAAATATTTGTATATTTATAATTTGTGACTAATTACTATGATTTTAAATATTTAACGTTAGAAATCCACACATAAATGATTTATTACTCTTAGTTTTATAATTACTTTCGTATAAACTTTTTTATATATATATATATATATATATATATATATATATATATATATATATATATATATTATCTAATTTATTTATCGGGTTCATCAACTCACTCGATGACTTAATGGTTAACTCGATTACTCAGTGGCTATCTCGAGTCAATTATCGGGCTGATTTAAAAAATATTAACTATTCTAAAATAGACTACAAAGACCCTCAATTAGATTTATGATACTATTCCTCATTTATTTTGGTACTTTTCTTTGTTTATTTTTGTAGTATTTATATATTTTTACAATATATTAATATTTTTTATTTTTTAGATTTGGGAGATAATTTCTTTATTATAACCTTAATTAAGGGTATTACTTTCTGTTTTCAAAATAATTTAAGATTTATTTTATTATTTTTATAACTTCTTGATCTTTTTTATTATTTTATTATCAACTTTCAATAGATAACAACTATTTAGAATTAAATTTTATATATTTATTTAATTTACTTTATAACTATCACTAATTTATTCTTTCAATATCTTTAAAATAAGTATTTTGAAATCAATTATAATTTTATTATATTTCTACCTAATTTTGAAATACTTTCTTATTTATATTATTATATTATATTATAATATTTCTACTTTCTTATTTTATTTTATTTTAGAAATTATTAAGAATTATTTCGAATTAAAACATATATGTCATATTTATTTAACCGAATTCATAATTTTTTCTGATTTATTTTATTATTTATAATATTTTAAGTGTATTATTGTTACTTTTAAGATTTAATAAATGATTATTCATGATTTGAATTATTTTTAATTCTATTTCTATCAAATTATTATGAAATAAGATTTATTTAATATTATTTACACTATTAATATCTTCGTAATATTTTTATTTCTCATTTACTTAATAAATATTTGTAATTAAAATATATTTCTTATATACATTTAATATATTTTATATTTTTATAATCTATTTTATCATTTTATAATATTTCGATATTTTTCCTTATTATTAAATAATTATATAGAATCCATAATATTTTAATCCAATTTTAAAATATTTTAGAATTTATTTTATATTATTTATAATATATATGGGTTTTTTTAATTTTTTTTACTAGAATATTCCGTTTTACTTCAGTTGTAATCAATTACATTGTTGTGATTGAATTATGACACAATCTAGTAATAAACTTTGGGGTATCAATTCAAATATTAAATTTTCTTGTGTTTTCACTTCGTCTTTATAATATTTGCAAATTTAATATATAAATTGATATATTTGAAGGACAATATATATATGTTCTTGAAATATATGAATGTTTGTTTATAACTTTTAAATGTGATTTATATGTATATAAAGTTATTTAATTTACTTATTTTTAAGTTACAAAAAAAAATATAGATTTATATTTTTATTATTTTTTCCCGGGTAAGTAATTGACTCGGTGACCCGACTGTTGACTCAGTAACCTGTTAACTGGTATGTTAGTTCGGGTCAGTGAACGGGGCGAGTTCAAAACATAGTTAGAACATTTATAATTTAGAAACACACTTTTGGGTGGGGAAATGTTGTATATACTATTTATAAAACGTATTTTTTTTATTTTTAAAAATACATAAATATATTATATAGATCAACTACAAAAACTGTGAAATATGGATTATCCTACTACGAAAACTTATAATCACAATATAATGTAATATCTACCTAAACTTATAAACTTGTATCCCCTGTCCCGTATATTGTAGATCGATTACATATATTTTCATGACGAAACCTATATGAATGATGCTGAAATCAACACATACGCAAAATCTCTAATAGCCAAGCGTGTGGTAAAATCTTTTTGAGTGGGAAAAATCGGTTGAAATGTCTCGTGTGGTGCTTTTTAGAACAAATTCAACAGTCGAATTTAGAGCCTCACGTGCTTAGTTTAACAATTTAACAAATTGGGCATCATGCACTAATACAAAGAACTCAATAAATTATTTTAATTTATAATTAAATAATTATTTATAAATATTAGTAAATTTACCACTTGCTATGAATATAAATATTTAACGTTGAAAAATTCATACAAATAAATGATTTATTATTTTTAGCTTTAAATTTCTTTTTTATAACTTAAATATATATAAACTTTAACTTATTTATCGAGTTCATCAACTGACTCGATAACTTGGTGATTAACTCAAGACTATCCCAAGTCAGTTACCGAGTGATTCCAAAAAACTAATTATAATGAAATAGACTAAAAAAAACCTCAATTAAACTTATGATATTTCTTTGATACTTTTCTTTTTCCATCTTGTTGTATTTTATCTATTTTCACAATATTCGTATATTTTCTATTTCTCAGATTTTGGAGATAATTATTTAGAATTTAGTTTTAATTAAATATATTATATTCTGATTTTGAGATATTCTAAGATTACTGTATAATATTTTATAGCTTATCTTATTTTTTTTATTGTTTATTATCAAATTCCAATAGATAAACAACTATTTAGAATTTAGGATAAAATATTTATTTAATTTACCTTATAATTATTGCCAAAAAACCATATTATTTTATAATAATTCTAGTGTTTATTTTTATCTCAGCGTTCTTAAAATAAGTATTTGGGAATTAATTATAGTTTCATTATATTATCATCTAATCTTAAAATATTTTTAGATCAATATTATATTATATTATATTATTTATTTTTATTATATTATCTCATTTTTGAAATTATTTAGAATCAATATATATAGTTTAAATTTATATAATGAATTCATAATAGCTTCTAATTTATTTTATTATTTTTAACATTTGAAGTGTTTTTTTATTTTGTGATTTTGTAAATGATATTTAGGATTTAATTTATTTTTAATTTTATTTCCATCCAATTCTTAAGAAACAAGATTTATATTATATTATTTACACTATTACTGCCGATATCATATATTGCAATCCAGGTTCCAATTGAATATATCTCAAAAAATAATACGTGCGGGTGGGACCAGTTGCCGCGCCACGTGTACATTAGACGGTGAACAAGCAAGTGGCCAACCTCGCCAATGCCCGATCCCCACTCCACATTGTGTGTTTATTATTCAATCCAAAAAATGACAATCCATGTTAATCATATGTTTATTGATTTAAACATCTTATTAAGAAAAGGTCCATTTCATTAGCTACATATCACATGTAAAGGATTTTTCTTTTCTTGGTCAATGTATTAAACGGTGGAGGTGGGTTGCTTGTGACAAACAGATTGGTCCTTTCGGTTTTTGCATGTATTATACAAGAAAAAGAACAAATAAAAAAAAAACAATAAATAAAGAAAAAAGTAACTGGCCTTGTATTTCTTCAACACCACCAGACCAGACCACCATTAAATTTTGGTAAAAGTAGTAGCAGCTGTGAGAGGGAACCCAAAAGTCTGTCCAAATGCACCCAACAATAAATAACTAATAAATTGATGAATATAAAAGGAAAAGATAAAGTTTGTGTACACATTAACCTACTGCAGCCTAGCCCTTCATTTGGATTTCGAGGAAATATTCATAGAAAGTTTCTAACTCAAAATAAGAGTTGAGAATTTGAAATGTAGTATTGTACAACCATATTATCATAACATTCTTAGTGGATTTTTGTTATGAATTTGAAATCTTTTAGCTCCAAATCCATTAATAAAACAAAAAAGAAAAAAAAGAGAGAGTGTTTGGATGTATCTCGAATTTTTAACTCAAAAAAATCCAGGTTATAAAAAAAATAATAATAAAAAAATCCACATGTTTATTAAAAATAGAAAAAGAGATGTGCTTAAGCAAACAAAATTTTCCATTGAATAATTAAATTCCAGGTTTAAAAAAAATGTAGGCTCAGATGCGTCTCAGTATTTCGTCTGACGTTCAGATAGAGTGGGTAACCCCAATAACCACTGTGAGCGCAAGTTGACATCACAGCCCTACAACACATGCACCAGCCGGGAATCGAACCCGGGTCTGTACCGTGGCAGGGTACTATTCTACCACTAGACCACTGGTGCTTTGATGTTCATTCTCAGCATTTAATTAATCTAGTAGGTTTTTGTTAACTAGCTTCGATTTGTCTTCAAAATTTATTCAAATTGAAACCGTGTTTAAGTTGCAAAATAAAAATCTTTTATTCGTTTCTTCCTGCCATTCCTTCTCAATCGTTTATCACTTCGATATTATCAGGTATATATTGTATCTGTGGGTCGCTATATTCTTAAAAATATGAAAAATATATACATTTCCTTTTTAACGAAAATATTATACAAATTTACTTAATTTTCACTCCATACTTTAGAGATCTGTACTATTAAATACCATCCATATAAATAATAAGATCTCTATTTATTATTATTATAATTCATTTTCTTGATTTATTTTTTGTCAATCTATATTAATATTATATCGTTCTATTACATTTATATTGGTGAATTAACTTTGTACCCCGATTTCCTTCTTTCACTATCAGTTGAAAAGGTTGAAGTTATTCTATCTAATTCTTTTTATAGATAGTTGTTATTCATAATAAACAATTTTATTAAAAAGTTGTTCATTATGTTAAGTAAATAAAATGAATAATGAATTTGAACTGATGAGAACGTAGTAATTCACCCAGTTCTCGCCATATAATATTGTGAATTAACTTTTAAGTTAGGGTCGTAATAAAGTCAAATCGTGACTAAGAATTTTGAAGTCAAGTTTGACAATTACTTGAACATTTTTTGAGTTTGTTCGTTATTGTTTGACGAAACTTAATGTTCGAATTCATCAGTATAATTGTTTACAAATCTCGAATTTCTTAGTGTTCGTTTGGGCTCGATTATAAGGCTTTTGGAAATGGAAGATATGATTTTGTAAAATGTTGTTTTATTATTAAAAAATATTAATTTTCTTATATTAATTGAAAATGTTCATATATTAATTTAATGTTCGCAAAGAAACTCGTTCGTTCAGAAAGAAAAAAATCCTAATTATTTTATTCAAATTATAACAATTTGAATGAAATAAGAGACTGAAATATTATTATATATACATATAGATTTGGTTTGAATGATCTAGGAATTTGCTCCATACTTTGCAATATATCTATATGTCAAATCACACTAGCAAGAGCAACTTTTCTTTTCTGGTTCGTTGGGTACAATATTTTTTCCATCTTCCAAATTTTTCGAAATAAACTCACCTAAGTAGTCAATCTGTTGAAGAAAGAACAGGTGCACCACATAATCTATCCATCAGAAAACGGGCCACCCCTTTTGCAGAAAAAGCATAAAACAAAAAACGCCATAAAGATTTGTCCATACACTCCAGACAGCTATATCACTGTACGTACGTAGCAGGTTTGATTTGAATAATCGTTAAAACCAAGAAAGGCCCAACCCAGCCCGGTATCATCTCCACCAAACAACGTTAAAATAAATAAATAATATATAGAGAGAGAAATGGTGATCTTATATAAATATATATATATATATATTTTTTCTTTAAATCATCCAGTTGTTAATGAAAGATAGATAAGAGATGAATAACACGGTGACACACCATGAACATGCATATGTATGGGTCAACAACATCCATAATGATATCAATATGAAGACCCATGTTAACATATGCTTTTACAATTACATCCATCAATTATTTCAATGAGAATTGACGCTATTTATAAAATCTCAAAATTCTTAGTGCTATTCAAACTACGTTAGGTTAACTAAAAGTAGGACCAAAATGTAGGGGGAACCAAACCTCAAGGGTGATTTTTGTAATTTTCAAAATTATCTGGAATTTTTTGTAAATACCAAAAACCTCTGGGGCAATTTTTGTAATTATCCATGAATTTAATTACCAATTCTAAGTTGGATTAGCTAGCCAATGGCAACCTGTGCATACCCAAACTAGTCTAGCACAGGTTTAAAGATGCACAAAATGATATAGAAGCCAATAATTGCAAACTACATTCTCCAAACCTCTTCTACAACCCAAACAAGACAGAAAGATCACTCTGGAAGAAAAAGGAAAGAAAATGAATGCATTGATCCAGAACAGCAGAAAAAAAACAAAAGAATGAACATGCTTGATATTCGGGTCGGGTAGCGACACAAAAAGTCGTTCCCCATTTTCCAATTCATGTGCCTAAAAAACATGTGTTGCCCTAAATGCAACCAGTTGGTAAATGTGATCCTCCACAAGCTTCAAACATTAAAACGATTAAAGTGATGAAAATATCTCTCAACGTACAGCTACACAAGAACTAAACAACACAACCCAAAATACCAGTCACGGAACAGCAATACACAATTCACATAAATTGCAATGACGTTATTATCCTAAAAGTACATATTTTAACACGTTTAACTAATTGGCTATCTGTAATAGTTGATAAAATCACCATCTCGTTAATGAAGAGATCACCGAAAAAAGCTTACCATAGCAATCGCATGACAAAAAGGGTTCAACTTTCTCCTATTCCATTATTCAGATGACACGTGCAGATACATTCAAAAAATCATTAACGCAAGTTTAGCTTCAAGACACGTGTAGTTCATCCAAGTGAAATACAAATATGGAATAGTGAAATTGGAGCCCTATAAAGAAAATAAGATTGTAACCGGCATATAACGACAAAATCATTAATGAACCCTAAACAACACAGCTGGTGGTTGACGATATAATGATACGCGCAAAACCGACATGCAATGATTCCGAATATGGACGATGTTCATTAAAACTCCTAACTAAAAAGAAAAGTAAGATGAGCGAACAAACATTAATATGTTTTTTCTTCAGGCAGATAAGTGAACAATGCAAATGAACCACCAAAATATCCTCAATTTCAAATTGATCATCCCGAGTCAGCAGCAAAAGAAATTTAAGCAGAACCACACAAGGAGATGAACTTCCAAAACTCAATTCAATAACGATACGGCATAATAAAAGCATAAAGATTTGATTTTTTTAACCAGTAGCAGCAAAAGCCCCATAGAACACACTAAAGCACCATATTTCACATACAATCCAGAAAACATCACCAGAAACCAAAATATCAAAGAAACACACTTAAATATCAATCAAAACATCCCTCTATTATGAATAACATCAATAGTTATAAATATAAAAATTAAATCCTCTTCAAGCAACATACACTCACCCATACAAGACAGACTCTTAATATTATGACACAACCCTGTCTCTGAGCATTCATCTCTGCTCTTTTTTTTTTCCTTTTCAGTTTTTCCGCAAATAAATCACATAAGAAAAAAGTAAAGAAAATTTGGGTAATTTAACCAAATTGGTAGATTTTTCACCGAATGATAACAAGCTCATCATTTATGACCGGAGAAAAACACCTCAGAGCCGGAGCGCTGTGCAGGCGAGTTCGTCCACGTCAGCAGCGGCGTCCACCGGTGGCGGCATGTTGAGATCAAAAGGTCGGAGCTTTTTACAAGAAGACGAGGCGAAATCACACTCGGCATCATCCACCACGGATGATGAGGAATCGCAGTCGCTGTGGCAATCATCCGGAGCCACCGGCGGCGACCGCGGGTGCCTCCTTTGCTGCTGCACAATCGGCGGCGGCCGCATCGGCCGTGGCCCACTGAACGACTCCACGGTGCTGCTCATACCGCTGGAGGCCGGCCTCTGCTGCGAAATAATATGTTGGTCCTGTGTGTAATACCGCGAATTGATGAACGGATCGTTAGGGTTATTGTTGATTAGTGGTTGATTAGGGTTTTGAGGGTTGAAATCGGGGAAAGCGCTGCCGTTTTGGTCCAAGGGGAAATTCGTCTTCGCCTTGGGGCCACGGAGCGAG
This sequence comes from Phtheirospermum japonicum, assembly GCA_014905375.1. Taxonomy (NCBI): domain Eukaryota; kingdom Viridiplantae; phylum Streptophyta; class Magnoliopsida; order Lamiales; family Orobanchaceae; genus Phtheirospermum; species Phtheirospermum japonicum. Next base: position 130,738 of record BMAC01000644.1, on the reverse strand, counting down.
CGCGCGGCGGCGTCGTAGGCTCGAGCGGCCGCCTCCGCCGAGTCGAAGGTGCCGAGCCAGACACGTGTCTTCTTCCAGGGGTCTCTGATCTCCGCCGCATACCTTCCCCACGGCCTCTTTCTGACGCCTCTGAATTTGATCTCAACAGATCCTCCAGATCCATGAGCTTCTCCGGCTTGAGCCGCCGCCGCGTGCCTCGCCGGTGCTCTGCCTCGCCGCATGACTAAAATAAAAATATGAACCACCAAAAAATTGTGGACAAAAAAGAAAAAAATATGGGGAAAAAAAAACACGGAATCTTTATTTTCTCAGCGGATGAGAAACGGAGTTTAGAGAGATAAAAAAGAAGAAATGGAGAAACGAAACGGCTGAGAAAAATAATACATATGTACAGAGGAACAAACGCCACAGAGAGAGATGGGATGAGATTGTGATAATCTAATTTTCCTTCCTTTTCCTTTTTTTTTCTTTTTTTGGTTTTCTCTTTCTACTGCGTGTTGTGTTGTGTATGTGGAAAAGAGATGGGTTGGGGCGAGCGTTATTTTTTTTTATTTTTGATTTAATTTTTAAAATTTTGGTGGGTTTTAATTTTTATTATTATTGTTTTATTTTATAATAAGTAAATTGTTGGGGGGTGGGGGTAGCTTTATCGATTTGCTCTACCTATTCTAACACGCCCCCACAAACCAACCGACTGCACTCCTCCTTACCTTGGCTATTCGAATTGATTATATTTTGCCTTTTTTTTTTAAACGTTTTTTCTTCTCTCCTTTTCCAGCAATTCAATGACGTGAAAAGTTTGTGCCCAATATTAATGTGATACAGATCTCTACTGGAATTCTAAATTTCAAAATAATTTCAATCAGCATTCCAAAATTTTATATGACTGTCTAAATTCAGGGTGTGCACAGTTCTAGTAGGTCCACGAATTTGCAAAACTCCATAATCTTATTGCACTGTGAAGGTTTGTAATATTGAATTTTTGATATCATACCGACAAATTGGGACCGATCGGCTCAAAAATTTCTCATTTCGAAATAGTTCGCGATGAATTTGGAAGTGCTATATAAAAATTCAAGCAAGTGTACATGTCGTTTATAGTATATCAACATTAGTACGAAAGTTATTTCGCAAGAATTGTGATTAGTAGTATTAACTAAAGTTTTGGATTTATGTTATTTAGTTTACCGGAAAGAATGAGTGAAATACTATGAAAATAATAAACAACTGATTAATTAAAATTAAAAGTTAGGAACTAATCTTTAGGAAATTAATATATGAGAAAAAATAAAATTAAAAGTTAGGAACTAATCTTTAGGAAATTAATATATGAGAAAAGCATGTTTGAATGTAGAATTCTCCTATTAAGTTTGACCAAAATCCGAAGGAGTTATGATATTGGTTCTACTCCAATATTTCGAACAAAAGTAAATAAATAAACTTAATTAAACATGATATATATATATCAGATCGACAATCAAGTAAAGCATGAGTAAGCATGAAAATCAGAACAATAACATTAATTAATCAAGAACAATAATATTAATTAATCAATCTCGAATCACAAGGTGAAAATATTTGATTCATCCCACCCAAGCACGAAAGAGGTTTAGTTCATGATGAAATTAAAGTAAGAAGACATGTAACAAAATGAAATCGAGAGAGGAGAAGGCATGTATATAAGCCTTCGTCTCAGAATAAAGATAAACATATTTCTTTGATGAATCCTCGATGTATGTGTGTGGTTTTCTTAAAAAAAAAAAAAAAAATTCGCTCCAATTGTCTCTCTTCATCATCTTGCACTTGTATTGATGATGGAAGATAAGAAAATTTCATTTTTTTTTTAATTATGTTGGTCATAAAAGGTACGTGACGTTGGTTATCATCAAACAATATCTATTAAGTTGGTCAATTCATCAAAAAAAATTCAAAAAAAGTCCGATCGGGCTTTTTTTGCTGACGTGGCGTGATACAATACTTTCTTATCATTTTTCTTTAATTTTAAATATTAAATTAAAAATAAAAACTTGTAGAAATTTTATTTTGGTCAATTATATTGGCCACATTTCAGAAAAAATACGTTAAATTGGTCATCATCAAATAATATCTGCTAAATTAACCTATTCATCAAAAAAGGTCCAAAAATTTTTGATCGAACTTTTTTTTTTCCCTCACGTGGCATGATTTTATAATATTTTATTATTTTTCTTTTATTTAAAAATTAAATTAATGATAAAAACCTGTTTTGCTTTCATTTTCTTTTCTTTTAATCAAATTATTAATATCTTAATTAATAAGAAATAAGAAAAAATCAGTGATAAATATATCAACATTAAATAAATCTTCAAAAATTATAAAACTAATATAATAATTTATATAATTTTTATATTATTAAAATTCTAATTAATACAAACTTAATAAACTCGAAAATAAATATAAGAATATAAAATGAATCTTAAAAAATAATAAAACATATGTAAAGATATATATGAGAAAATTTCTTATAAATGAGTTTTAAAATTTCTATATTTATTATATATTTTTTAATATTTATATAATATTCTATATTTATAAATAATTTATATTAGTTCTTATTGATTAAAATTTTATTAATTAGATTAACGGAAAGAGAAAATAAAAACGAAAAAAAAAAGGGAGAGCAAAATATATTTTTGTCTTTAATTTAATTTTTATAGTTATAGAATATTGATAAGAAAATATAGAATAATACCACGTTAGAAAAAAAATTCGATCAAGCTTTTTTGGACCTTTTTTGATAAATTGGTTAACTTAGCAGATATGATTTGATGATGGCCAATTTAACGTACCTTTTTTGGAATGTGGCTAATATAATGGACCAAAATAGAAATTTCTCCATTTTTTATTTTCAATTTAATATTTAAAATTAAATAAAAATGATAAGAAAGTATCGAATCATGTCACGAGCCTGGTCGGGCTTTTATTGAACCTTTTTTGATGAATTAACCAACTTAACAGACGTTTGATGATGGCCAACATCACGTACCTTTTCTGAAATGTGGCCAATATAGTGGACCAAAAATAAATACATTGTAAGATTTATTTTTACTAATTTTATATTTTCTTCAAATTCATTTTTATGTCATATATTCTTCATGGTTTTTTAATTTTTACTATTAAAAATATCGACACGGAAGCTTTAAAAGATAACTAGGAACTTATAAATTATCATCATATGATAAAATAGATAATTATTACAACTATTGAGATTATTAATATCATTGTACTATTTGACACATGACAGTCAATTAGAGATATATTGGTATTCTAACCGTGAGTTGCATAGTAATTTTTTTTTTTTAATCTTAAGTAGAGATGGTTGGGTTTGAATGTATTAATATAATTAAATTATTAAATATATGTATAGTTAAGTTATATATATCATCTAACTATTATTCACATATCGAATAGTATTGAAAATGATATAACGTGGTTTAGAAATGAACTGTTGTTAGATGAAATATACTTTACAAATTATGAGAAACGTTCTTGTACTCAACATTTATAGTTTTGTAACTATATATATATATTCTCATCATCGACGATCAATATTTTTATACCCTTGCGGTTGGTCACTCTGGATATAACAATGTACAATCGACCACGACTGAAAATTATATTATTTAGGAAAAGTCCAACGTGATAGGAAGCTTGTCCTAATATTTGTTGATCGTCTTGGCATATGACATGATCATAGGAAATTGTCGTCATTTAAATTTTAAAGGCAACCTCGAATCAGATGGTGTGATAATCATTTTATAAATCAACACCAACTTCCTTCAATATGTCAATGTTCGAATAGAATTTGCATGCACTATCAGAGTTAAGATATACTTTTCATTTTCCATCATTTTATGACATCACATATTCATCAATCAAATCAACAAAATCAAGTATTGGGACAAGAATAACACGACCCTCCAAATAAGCAGAGCATTCAATAGTTTTTTCAAATTGTGAATATGTGGTCGCCACAATTGACACGGCACCACCATCTTTCAATAATATATCATATGAAAATAAATTTGAACAACACCATCATTTGGTCTTCAAACTGTAACATATCCTATATTATTTATCTAATTGACAATTATTTAAAATTTGACACAATTAAAATATAAACTGAGATATTTTAGCGTTATATTCTTGGTCAACCTCAAAATCATGCAATGAGTCCATAAATGCAAAGAATTCATCGTCGCGTGAACTATATCTGATCGAGTGCCTTTTGGAATAACCGACAAAATTTGAAGGAAAAAAAAAACTCCACTAAGAACTATCATTTTGCTACCAAATGGAAGCTATCTGTTAGATTGTTTTGCGATCCCATAACGTCTTTCAATATTTTATCCAGAGTTTTGAAACAATGCCTATGTATCATCGGAGTTTTATCTCAAATAATGAGTTGTGAACGCACCATAAATCATGCAGGTGAATTCTAGTAAAGACCGAATATGATGAATCCTTGTGGAGATTAAAAGAAATCTTAAATATAAAATGTTTATTTCTTCCTTTCGTAAGAAGATGAGAATTTATGCTACTAGATGTTACATTCAAAACAATTATACCATTAGATCTAATGCCCCCACAAAGCATCCTCCAAACAAATATTTTATCGGTCCCCCTGTATCCATAGGTAAAAAATACAATACCCTTGATCAAATGTACTGTATCTATGACCTTTTCATAAATATGAAGCTGCAACATTCAAATTATCAACCAATTTACCATATTATCCGATGAGTGTCTCACGATCATCCTCCAATTCTTTAGTAGTAATTTATTGTGATACATACCTTGACGACCTTTGGAATTGGTATGAGAGAGGAATCCTTTAAACTATTTCCTACACACTGTAAAAAAAATTCAACTTCAAGCAAAGTAAGGTTCTAAATTTCAACATCATTAATTAGTGAATTTTAAAAAAGAAAAGTGCATTGATAACAAAATTAAAAAACACTGTAATAAAGATAATAAAATAGAACATAACTAATAATTTACAGAGGATAAAAATAAATATCAATAACTTCTACCTTTAGATTTTTCAACTTTCATTTATTGTATAGAATGTCGTCTGACAATTCTTCCCAACATTTCCCACACACTTTTTTGGAACGTACTAAAATTTTTTATGATAGCAATATTGCGAATAGAGATCTCACGTAATGTGTTGATCCACAATTACTTGCTCCTAATATACCATCAATATATTCTCTATCATCTAACACAAGTCACAAAGATTAACATACATCGCGATATAGATCGTATAGCGTGTCGTTAACTTTTTTAAAATCATCGTGACAGTGGGCTACTCGAATTACATTTAGGAGATACCGAGCCTAATGATTATCACGCGACCTTGGTGGAATATAGTAAGTTCGTGCTATTGAGTATAAATATAGCTGCCTAGGTTATTATTCTTTTATTATTGAATTCTAAATAAATTTGCGAGGAAACCTAACATAAGTCAAACTCCGTGCTCTCGATTTTTATTTCATTTTTTTGCCTCGAACCAACCTAAAAATATTTTATGATGTGTTGATTTGCGTTTTATTACCGCGTTCAATTGATAATTATCACTATATAATACATTATGCTTTTCATAAAGATGAAAGGTCAAATCCATGACAATTGGAGTTTTATACTAGATTTCATAAAGTAATATTCTCCACGCCGCTTCGCGTAAAAAATTGTAATGACAATCATAATTTATATTGATCTCATCAATATTTCTCTCCTTTGCATCCCGTCATTGTTCTAATAAAATATTGTAGTGATCCTACCGTTACATCTGTTGATATATTTAAACAAATACTTTATAGATTGAGATTGATTACACCATTCTATATTCAAATGTGCTCCACACTTCAGCAATAGATAAAGATTGTATAAAATGACACACTGGTTATCTAGATGAACACATGGTCCATGAATCATCAAATCCGATAAAGCAAAATAATATCTTGAGCCTTCTTTTTCATTAGGAATTTCTGTTAAATGGCTCGATCAATAGCACCAGCATTCGGGCATTTGTCTTACTTTTATAGAAAAAGAAGTACTCGTATCTGAGAATTACCTCTCTTTTGGAACTCCATGGTGTAAATAATTAAAAGATAATTATAAAATATAAATTAACGATAAGTTAAATAATAATAAATAATAATAATTTATTACTCTTAGATTATAAATAATATGGAAATGTAAAAAAAACTATGCTCGCCTAAAATAATTTATTCAAGAATTTTGTTATCACGTAAATCTCTCATCAAAGCGTCTAACTTGATTTTGAAAATCCTTAAAATTATATCAGGTCGACTCTAGTTTTAGATTCCTCTTATCAACAAAGTGAATAATCTCAGGCCATTTAGTATTGCACGTGAAAGAAATCAACAAATGAGGATAACCTGCCCACATGCAAATTATCATGTCATCTTATTAATTCTCAATCATAAATCGAGCACCGACAGTAAATATCGCAGGCAAGACAACATGAGTACCAACACTTGAGCCATTTATTTCACCTCGTAACATTGTATCAACAATCTCATTATACATCTCGCTTTACAAATTTTTCTTGATGGGTTTTAACGTACCACGATCTTGAAGATGCAGTCATCGTATATGAAATCAACTATGGATTTTTGTGTACGTCGTCGACTATATAAAATAGTGAACACCTCAATCTCTCATTATGCAACCGGTGAAAAAGAACTCCATCAGTCTCACATATTTTCTACCATTGTCTTTAGGTTTTCGATATTTAGAAAAAGATATATCTTCTTTGATACATTTCAAATTACCAAGTCTATTTTCCACTACAATATCTATGTTACCAATTTGAGGATTAAGATCACCAACAAACAATAAAGAAAGCTCGTCCACTTTTGGAAGACTGTGCGTCCTTCCATTCATGCCTCTTATCCTAAGTAGACGCAATTTCACTCCAGTAACATCATCATCTCCAAATATTTGTTTGGCTATTCTTAACAACTTAACCAAATTATTTTCACAATCCATAATGGATTGTAGGTCTCATGCAACTTTCAAGATTATCGTCTTTAGTAATATTTATTTTCAAAGTCGACCTTCCATTATTGGTTTCGAAAATGGTCAATATTTTTCCAAATCTATTATAGTTGATGTCATAACGTCCATTCCACTCGATGATGGGTTCACACTTGTATCGTTTTGCACAATTTATGATATAGTAACAAAATATATTATTTTATGAGATCAATCCAAATAAAATTATTGAATCCTAATAATATTTGATAAACAACTTATTGATAGTTAGTAAAACAAATATAAATTATATTGTGTTACTCAGTTTACATAATTTAATTTTAAAAAAAAGGTCAAAGTATTTTTGAGAAAACTGACAAAGTTGATATTGTTGGAGTCACAATTAAAAAAAAAAGTACAATAAAATAACAATAAACTCACATAAAAACCAATATAACATATAAGTTATATATATATATATATATATATATATATATATATATATATATATATATATTCAAATGATCTTATTATTTTAATATTAATTAGGGTATCTATCCTAATAATGTTAATAATATTCCTACATAATAAATAAACTAATCATTGTGTCTTTTTGATTAAAGAAAGAAACTAGAATCATCATTAATATGAACATTATGAGATCAATTCAAACAAAAAAATATTGAATCGTAACAATATTTAATAAATAACATGGTGATAGTCAATAAGTAAATATAAAATTATACGTATTTTTGTATAACTTAATTTTATGAATTGTCAATTTTTTTGAGAAAAAGTGAGAAACTTGATATTGTTGGACTCACATTATAAATAAATAAAAATAATAATGTAAACAAAATTAAAAAAAAAACGATAACATATAAGTGATTATATATAGGTGTGTGTGTATATTCAAATGATCTTATTATTTTTAATATTAATTAAGGTATCTATATTCTAACTATGCGAAGAAAGTTTATATATGATTAAAAAAATGAAACTAATCCTATGTGATTTTAAGAAGAAAAAGAAGAAGAATATTATTGATAGTATTTTTTGATAGTATTAGCAACTTCAAGCTTGAAAATATAAGAGAAGATGAAGGATAGCAGAGATGAATTGGTGTGAGGATTGGTGGTGGAGAGTGGAGTATTTATAGGTGTAGAAATGGATTTTAAGTAAAATTGAAAAAGTAGTTGTTTGGAACCGACGCTTTCGGTTAACCAGTTAACTGGCGATTAAATCACCAACGGTTAGTTTTTTTTACCGTTGATCTCCAACGGCTATTTGATACAAGCCGTTGATTTCAAACGGTCAATAACCGGCCTGTTTAACCATCGGTTAACCGTCGTCCTTTTTTTTTTTTCCGGTTAACCTTAACCGAACCGAATCGCCGGAATTTGGTTTGCGGTTACAATTTTAACCAAAATCGACGTTCAACTGTTAACTGTAACCGGTCAACAATTTAAAACTGGCGGTTAACCGGCTAACTGTAAATATCGGTGACACCTCTAGGGAGGGGGGTGGAAATTTTCAGGCATAAAAGTACAATTACACACACACGCACACACACACAAATTGCGAAAAGAGACAAATTTGAAGTGTATGTTTATTATGTTTTATTATTATTATTATTATTATTATTATTATTATTATTATTCATTAAAAAGGTGAGAAAATGGACACATTTAATATTATTGGACTCACAAAAAATAAAATAACTAATACTCATAATGAAAAACGAAATAATATATATGTGATCTTATGTATATGAAGGGCTAAATTTATACACACACACACATATCTTATAATTTCTTAATATAATTATTATAATTTTATTATTAAAAAAGTGAGAAAAATAGACAAATTTGATATTTTTAGTATTATAATTAATATAAGTTTACGTGAATATATTTTTCTTTTGTTAAAAAAAGATGTAAACAACAAGAAATTAAAAAATGAATTAGGGTATCGATCCTAATTATGTTAAGAAAATTTGTACATAATAAAAAAACAAACAAACTAATCCTATATGGTTTTTAAATAAAAAAAATATATTGGAAAAACAAAATAAAATAGTAAACAAAACAAGAAATCGGAGTTTGTGAAATTTACAATATCTTAAAAATAAATTCGCTCCGTATTGAGCATTTCTTTTCCACGACATAACGAATGTAACCGGATTTTATTATGGCGAACTGAAAGGGAGCTTGAATATATCACTCCTTTCTCGCGCACGAGGAGAGAGTTTATTTCATACTAGAGTATCACTCAATAAGATGATACTATATAAACTAGTCCTTTTTCTTTTTTATACGCGAGACAAGTCTCTTTTTAAAGGAGAAATCCATTTTAACACTCACACTTTGAGTTTTAATATTTTTATTTTACAAAAATCATGTTTGATAATAAATATATCATTTCATACTTACATATAATAGAATACAAATTCACATTCAAACTTGTTATTCAACAAACGAGACATAGAAAAATAAAATCTACAATTCACCTAAATTTCCTTTATTTTAACTCACTTTCCCAATATTTATTTATTTATAGTTATAAATATATTCGGTAGGTTAATTGAATAAGCCAAAATACTATTCACATCGGTTGATTCAATAACCATAATTTTAGTCCATTTAGTGTTACAAATAAATAATCAAATATGATTAATTCGGGTTTCAATAATTCAGTTTAACAATTGCAAATGAGATACATAGGCATATATATTTAGGGAACTCTTAAAGTTTAGTTATTTTATGATACTTCTATTCTCACAAATTAACAAATTTATTTTATAATATTCTAATTCATTAATATAGGTGATGTGTTAAATAGTGATTTAATTATCATATTTAAATTTTTTATATTAAAAGATTTACGACTGTAAATGCAGGAAGGTGGAGTTATGGTACCTTTAAGGCACCGTAGATTTTTCCTCGTATAATGTAGTGAAAATATCTTAGTGTTTTCTTATTTTTTAATAATTTTTCTGGCTTCTTATTATTTGTTTTTTTTAACCGTTTTTTAAGCCTATTTTTCTAAAAAGACTCAACAAACCAATTTCCCTGGGCTTAAAAAAAAAATAAAAAACGGAAAAACCACTAGTCCTTGGATTCTTTTGTATTTCCTATTTAGTCTTTTTTCTCTCTTTAAGTTATTATTATGTCATTAATGGTGGTAGTTTTTTTGGTCAGAATGCTGTCTGGATATGTCATTTTCAGTGCTTCAGTATTTACATGAAATGGCAGAAAGGGTGTTGCGGTAGAAAATTATCAATGTTTGCTGGTTGAGGCGCCCAAGCGAGTAAATGCTGCTTGCATGGCATGATTTCTTATGAATTGGTGTTTGACTCAGAAAATTTATAAGTTCTAAAAATGTATTCGGTAATTTTTCTTAAAAGAGTTAAAACACTTTCGATGAACTTTTTTTTTTCTCAAGGAGCTTATAAACTCCATGATTTGTACATTTAAAATACTAAAACACCCTTACTCACTCCATTTTTTATTAAATATCGTTTTAAATTTTATGTCTAGAATTAATAAATATGTAAATTTAACTAATATACCCTTAATCAATTAATAATATACCTTCTTAAACTCTTTTACCTCTTTACTAATAATTATCTTATTACTATAAATAAATGTACTTTGTTTATTTAAATGAGTAGGGATAAAATTGAAAAAAACGGGTAAAAAGTTCTAAAACGACGATTAATTTGAAATAAAATTTAACTTTTAAAACGACACTTAATATGAACCCGACAATTAATTTGAAATAAAATTTAACTTCTATAACGACTTAATATGAACCAGAAGAAGTAATATTTAAACAACTTTAATAGTAACGTCCTTTTTTATCATTGTGATTGCCAGAAATTCTTGTATTACCAAATTGTATGACAGTATAAGATTGATAGACAACTTATAAAGTCAATTATTATTATTATTATTATTATTTATTATATTATTATTAAAGTTAACCTTATGAATTGACTTTATAATAAAAATCTATATCTATATATATCTATATATTAAAAGAGAGGTCTGGAGAGAAAAAAAAAATGAGTAGAAAAGAGAAAAAATGCCATGTAAATGCTATATAGAATTATTTTTATTTTTTAGTTATGTAGGAATTTTTTAACATAATTAGAATAGATACTCTAATTAACATTAAAAATAATAATAAATTATATATATATATATATATATATATATATATATATAATCACTTATATGTTATTTTGATTTTTTTTTACGTTTTTTTAATATTTTTTTCATTTCGAATATCAAATCAAATTTGTCACTTTTTCTCAAAAATAATTTGATCTCTTTATTTAATTAAATTTTGAAAAAATGCAAAATACAATATAATTTGATATTATTTTTATTGTCTACCAACATGTTGTTTATAAAATATTATTACGATTCAACAGTTGTTTATTTGAATTGATCTCATAAAATAATGTATTTTGTTATTATATCAGACACCACGTAAACAATACAAGTTTAAACCTAACACTAAGTGGAATGAATACCATGACATCAACTACAATAGATTTGGAAAAAGATCAACAAATTCCAAAACAAAGAGGGAAATGTCACATCTGAAATCAAATGTTGCTAAACACAATAATTTTTAAAGCATTAATGTCATACTTAATTTCGATTGAAGTTCAAAATCGATTTTATTCTGTTAGGTATGCATTTATATTTTACATACTAATAGCTTCAACATCATTGTAACATTTATATTTTGTCAATACTTATTCTATCATGTGCTCATTGTGCGTAGGAAAAAAATTATCTTCACATTAGATTGTAGCAAACCTACAATCCATGCTACACAGTGAAAACAATTAAAAAAAAATATATGTAAGAGAGAAGAAAAAGTCACGTAGAATTACTTTTTTTTAATTATATAGGAGTTTACTTAATATAATTGGGATATATGCCCTAACTAATATTAAAAATAACAAGATCGTATATATATATAATCACTTTTATGTTATTTTGGTTTTTATTATGAGATTTTTTTAATTTTATTTTATGTTTTTTTTTAATTTTGAATCCAATAATATCAAATTTATAACTTTTTCTCAAAAGTAATTTGACCACTTTTTAAAAAATAAATTATATAAAAATGCAACATAATTAAGTATTTATTTTATTGCCGATCAACATGTTATCTATCAAATATTATTACGATTCAACACCTTTTTATTTAAATTGATCTCATAAATAATATTTAATACTAATGATGATTTACTCTTTTCTTTAATTATATGAGTTTTCCTAACATAATTAGGATGGATACCCAAATTAATATTAAAAAAATTAATAAGATCATTTGAATATATATATATATATATATATATATATATATATATATATATGTGTGTGTGTGTTGTGTGTGTGTGTGTGTGTGTGTGTGTGTGTGTGTATGTGTGTGTGTGTGTGTGTTATTTTGTCTTTTATTGTGAGTCCAACAATATCAAATTTGTCATTTTCCTCGAAAATAATTTTACCAATTTCTTAATTAAAATATGCAAAATTGCATAATGCAATACAGTGTACTATTTGTTTTATAGGCTATCAACATGTTATTTATCAATATTACTACGATTCAATACTTTTGATTTGAAATGATTTTTTAAAATAATGTATTTTATTACTATCTCAGTAATCATGCAAAATAATAGAAGTGCGAAACCAGCATCGAGTGGAATAAACACCGTGACATCCACTATAATAGATGCGTAAAAAGATCAACTAATTTTCGATTAGTTATTGGTGATACTGATCCACAAAGTGGTACCAATAGAAGTGTAGTAGAAAAAAGATCTAATAATTTGAAAAATATCAACGATTTGCATCCTTCGTACGTTACTTTACACTATCCATTACTATTTCCATGTAGTGAAGACAACCACAGGGAAGGCATATCTTTTTCTAAACTTCAAAAACCTAAAGGAGATAGTAAATAATATGTGAGTCAGATGGAATTCTTTTCTCACCGATTGCATGAAAGAGATACGGAGGTTTTTACTGTTATATATAGTCGACGACTCACACAACAATTCATAATTGATGTATATACGATTATTGAATTTTCAAAATTGTGGGACGTCAAAACTCATCAAAAGAATTTGAAGTGAGATGTACAATGAGATTGTTGATGTAGTGTTATGAGGTGAAACAGATCGCTCAAGTGTTGGTACTCATGTTGTCTTGCCCGCGGCATTTACTAGCAGTTCTCCAGAGGGTCGTTTCACATAATTTCTATCTATTATTGAATTGTGTAGCTCATTGAAATGTTAAATAGTGTAATTAATTTAGATCTATCGAGTATTTTTTCAAACGTGTCAATAAATGTAACTATATGCTCACTATAACATTCTATCAAAACAAATGTGGGGATGCAGAGGATAAAATTCTTGATGAGATCAACATGTATTATGATTGTCATTACATTTCTCCATGCGAAGCAGCGTGGAAAATATTAGTTTATGAAATTCAGTATAAAACTCCACCTATCATGTACTAGAGTTTTCATCTTACAAAAGAGCATAATGTATTGTATAGTGATAATAATTAGTTGAACGCAATGAAATGCAATAAGAAAATTTTGAAAGCACGGAATTTGCTTATGTTGAGTTTCCTAAAAACTCTTTTTAATACTCAAAAACAAAAGAATGGACACCTAGAAAACTTTTTTTTCATTAGTACGAATTTACTATATTCCGCAAAATCGATAAAGTTATGGATGTAGTACATTTAACCAAGGGTGATTTATTCCTCATCTATAGATACAGAGGACCTGTTAAATCTAATAGTGGAATTGTTATTAATGTAATATCTAACGACATAACTTCTCTTCTTCTTTCGAAATGAAGAACTAGACATTTTATATTTAGGGTTACTTTTAATATCTACCAAAATTTCGATCATTACTGGTACTCCACTTGCAAAATTAATGGTGGATGCGCATCTCATTATTTGGGACGAAACTCCAATGATGCATAACCATTATTCTGAAACTCTGGACAAAACAGACGTGATGAGATCGCAAAATAATTTTAATACAGAACTTCCATTTGGTAACAAGTAATAATTCTTAGTGGAGATTTTCATTAAATTTTGACAGTTGTTCCAAAAGGCACTAGACCATACATAGTTCACACATTGATCAAATCTTTGCATTTTTGGACTCAATACATAGTTTGAAGTAGACCAAGAATATGGTGCTGCAAAGTCACAATTCGAATCCCAATTGTGTCAAGTTAAAGAAATGTAATAGTTGGAGTACCAAATGATGGTATTATTAAAATTGAAATCTAGGTTATCTATTATTGAAAGATGATGGTGACCACGTTCTGTCAATTGTGGCGAACACATATCCACAATTTGGAAAAACTACTGAATGTTTCGCTAATTTGGACGGTCGTGCTATTCTTTCCCCAACACTTGATGTCATCGATTTGATTAATAAATATATGATGTCATAAAATGATGGAGAATGTAAAGTATATCTTAGGTCTGATAATGCATGCAAATCCGATTCAAAAACATTGACATTTTGTAGAATGTCCACTCACCAGAGTTTCTAAATACCATTAAATGTTATGGATTCTCGAACTATGAGAAATTTAAAACTAGAATTTCACTCATGTTGTTGAGAAATATCGATCACTCCCTTCTGTTGTGTAATATTGGTTTTTAAATTGACGATCATATTATATAGGCTAATATTTCTCAATGAAGCAATGCAAGTGAATTGTTGTTAATCCCTAAAATGTTTGTCACACCATCCAATCTGAGGTGGCTTTTCAAGTTCCAATGATGACAATTTTCTCTGATTGTGTCATATGCTATGATGATCAACAAGATTTAAGGACAATCTCTCTCTCACGTTGGATCCCGAAGAAGCCAGTTTTTATCCATGGTCAGTTATACGTTGCTATATCAAGGATGACCAATCGTAAGAGTTTAAAAATAATTATCGACAATGATGAGAATAAACATTGTAAAAAAACTAAAGATGTTGTGCATAAGGAGATTTTTCATAATTTGTAAAGTACATTTCGTCTAATAACAACCCTTTTATTAATCAAGTTATATCATTCTGAATACTATTCAACTTTTAAATAATATTTAAATGATTTATATATAGGGAGCGGTTATGGTAAAACCATCTCTGGTGTGAGAACCAGTGATAGTTCTTACCGAAATACACACTCATATATATAACTTGAGCATACATGTATACAAGTACTTATTTAAATATTTTAATACATTTAAAATAATATATTTTTTAGATAAAATAAAATGAATAATTATCGTGCAAAGTACGGGTACAATACTCGTATATAGTAAATCTCTCCTAAACTCGTCCCCAAAGTTACGTGAACACATGACATCAGCCCAAAATAGCGAACGATCTTACCAATTGAGATAACCAGTTTTTTCTATAATACCAATTACCTCATTATACCTAAACTATAAAATAGCTTATTATTTAGATAATTTATAATATCTTATAAGCTTTTAAAATGGGTTATCCACTGTAGGAGTTTATAAGATATTTTCAAAATTTAGCCAAACAATGTCCTAATCGTGTTAACTGAAATCTACTGGAATAAAAAATTCATTTGTACAGTTGAATATACGACAAATACTCCCATATGATCATTTTATTTATAATATTTTAACAAATTTTTGTAATACTTTATATACTTTTGTGACTATAATATATTTTGTAATATTTAATTTATGATATCTTAATTATATTTTGTGATGATATTCATAAAAATTAAGCAAGGGGCGAGTAAAATCAAAAAAGATATCATTTAATTTTTCTTGCTAGTGCAAGTTATTATTGATAATGTAAGTAATATATAGAATGAGACAATAATTTTCAAATGCAATAGATGAAGCAGGACAAATGGGGCATATCAATCTTATTTGTTAATGTTATTGACATTCTAAATTATGTGTCAGCTACCTATTCGTTCAGATGACATGTGTCATCATTTGGTAGATTCGGATGATGAGTTGTTAGTTTAGGCGATTTGTGTTAAAATGCTACATTTTTTAGATTTTTGGCCTAGGTATACAACTTTTTTTTTTTCATTTCTTTCATTATTATAAGAAACTAGGGACAAAATGCTACCTTATCTCCTCGCTCACTCTCTCCGTGCTTTTCATGAAAAAAACACCCTTTCTTTAATTTATTTGTTTTATTTTTCTTATGTAATTCACAATTGGTCTAGCCAAAATATGGATATTATTTATTAGAACTTATCAATCAAAGCGGATGTAAAAGTATTTTCTCCAACAAATCTGGCCCAATCAAGAACTAAGTGGTGAACAAAGGGGATCTTGGGGATCACTTATCAAGAAGCAGGGGGATGTTGAACTTATCAATCAAAGCGGATGTTGAACTTATCAAGAACCAAGGGATTAAGAAATCCAAATCAATAATCCGCCTCTCTCGCAAATCAATAGTTTTTTCAGTTGATTTTAAACAAATACGATCAAATCTGACAGATAGGTTCGCTTGCTTAAGATCCATGTTCGCAATTCAATTTTCTTTTCCAGTTTTATGATTTTTTGATTCATGAATTGATTATATATTTCTCAATCGGATATTTGGAATCATATTTTTAAGTATAGAGCCACCAATTAAGATCTGAATTTTCTGCTATTTTTTATTCATGAATTAATTTTTTTTTATAACAATATGATTTCTGGTATTATTTTTTTAACCGCTCAGCTTTGATTGAGTGAGTTTCACATGATTTCTGATATTGGTTTTATGCTTGGTAAAACCCATATTTTTTGTTATAATTTGTAAACATAAGTGAGCTAATATGAAAATGCCTTACAAATTTGCCTTCGGGAATATTTTCCAAAACTACAAATAGTAGTTTCACAAGTTTCTCGATTGTTTCTATATTTCTTAATAATCTTGAAGACGGAATCAATTTGCAGTTATCTATATTGCCAAAACGAGGAATATTGGATCTGTTTAAAAGTTCATTGTTTAAACTGTTTAGATAATACCTACAATGTTCTTATTACTTTTTGGGAAGGATGTGTTGTTTCTTCGAACCATGATAAATCATCAAAGGCCATTCTCAGGCATCATTTTCATGCATGGACCGTTGATTTAATTTTTGTAATACCATACAATTTTTGTATAATCAATTGAATTATCACTATAAAAAAACTTAAATTTTTCGAGGGGAAAACCGAGGGTTGTTTTCCCCTCGAAAAATACCGAGGGGAAAGAAAAGCCCTCGGTTGTTTTCGAGGGGATATATTACCCTCGGAAATCAGGCGCCAATATTTACCGCCATAATTACCGAAGGATTTACGAGGGGAGTATTTTCCGAGGGTCAGAAGATACCCTCGATTTTTAAAACGTAAAGAAATTCAAAAAATAATAATAATTTTCGAAAAACCGAGGGGAATAATATTCCCTCGGAAAAACCGAGGGTCAATGACAATCCTCGGTTTTTTATAATAAAAAAAAATAAAAATAATTTGCGAAAAAATCGAGTGGAGCATTTACCCTTGGTTTTTTTAAAAAATAAAAAAAATTAAAATTAAAATAAAAAATCGGAAAGAAACCGAGGGTCCTTTTCCCCTCCGAAATTTCCGAGGGTATTGGCCTCCCCTCGGTTTTTTTCCGAGGGGAAAGTGACCCTCGGTTTGTTTAAAACATAAAAAATAGATAAAAATAGAAAAGTTATAAAAATGAAACAAATCATATCATCTCGGGCACGTGGGGAGGTTTTGGCCCAATTTTGGTCGAGAGATATGAACGAGTATGTGCGTATCCACACGTTTCGTGCAATTCGACCAAACAACCAAGATACGATCGATCGATTAAGTCGTTTGGTTGGAAACGCGAAGCGACGTGATCTTGACGAGGGGGCGGGGGGTGCGTCTTGTGATCCCGGAACATCGAGGGTCGGTCGTGCCTCGTTTCGTGCGCGTTTCCTATTTTTTCTGAATTTTTAAATAAGAAATCGGAAACCCCCCTAGAAAAATAGAAAATTATCAAAAAATAGGAAAAAAGCCAAAGATTCACGAACATTTAGGGGAGGGGTGCMTCTCAGCCTCGCGGAACCACGGGGGTCAGTCGGCGGTCATTTCGTGCGCGTTTTGTATTTTTTTCTGATTTTTTACTAAATAAAAAATTGAAAAAATAACCTAGAGAAAATAAAGAAAAAGTAAAAAATAGGAGAAAACCCCAAAAATTCACGGACGGGGCGGGGAGGGGTGCGTCTCGGCGTCGTGAATCCACGGGGGCCGGTTTTCGGTCGTTTCGTGCTCGTTTTCTATTTTTTTTTCTTTTTTTTTATTTTTTAAGAAAACCGATAGTCCTTTTCCCCTCGTAAGTTTCCGAGGGTATTGGCTTCCCCTCGGTTTTTTCCCGAGGGGAAAGTGACCCTCGGTTTGTTTAAAAAATAAAAAAAATTGAAAAAAATAGATAAAAATAGAAAAGTCGTAAAAAGGAAACAAATCCTATCATCTCGGGCACGTGGGGAGGTTTTGGCCCAATTTCGGTCGAGAAATATGAACGAGTATGTGCGTATCCACACGTTTCGTGCAATTCGACCAAACAACCAAGATACGATCGATCGATGAAGTCGTTCGGTTGGAAACGCGAAGCGACGTGATCTTGACGAGGGGGTGCGTCTCGTGATCCCGGAACATCGAGGGTCGGTCGTGCCTCGTTTCGTGCGTGTTTCCTATTTTTTCTGAATTTTTAAATAAAAAATCGTAAAACCCCTAGAAAAATAGAAAATTATCAAAAAATAGGAAAAAATGCCAAAAATTCACGAACATTTAGGAGAGGGGTGCGTCTCAGCCTCGCGGAACCACGGGGGTCAGTCGGCGGTCGTTTCGTGCGCGTTCGTATTTTTTCCAATTTTTTACTAAATAAAAAATTGAAAAAATACCCTAGAGAAAATAAAAAAAATAGTAAAAAATAGGAGAAAACTCCAAAAATTCACGGACGGGGCGGGGAGGGGTGCGTCTTGGCGTCGTGGATCCACGGGGGTCGGTTTTCGGTCGTTTCGTGCTCGTTTTCTATATTTTTTTTATTTTTTAAAAAAACCGAGGGTCCCATTTCTCCTCGAAAATTTCCGAGGGTCATGGACTCCCCTCGGTTTTTTCTGAGGGGAAAAGTGCCCCTTGTTTTTTTTAAAAAATAAAAAAAAAATAGAAAAAAAATAGAAACCGAGGGTCATTATTGCCCTCGGTTTTCTGAGGGCTTTCTGAGGGTCCCGTGACCCTCGGTATGTTTTCATTAAAATTGCAGCGGGCAACATACCCGCTGCTCACAAACAGAGAGAAAGAAAGAGAGAAGAGAAAGAGAAGGAAGGAGAAGCCGCCGCCCAGCCCATCCGTCGAAAAGCCGCAGCCGACGTCCGCTGCCCGCCTTCGCCGCGACTCTCCGCCTTTGCCTGCCTTCGCTCGCCTTCGCCTTCGCCGCGACTCTCCGCCCAGCCCGTCAGAAGGTAAGCTTTCATTTTTTGAGTTTGTATTTTGTTTTGTTAACTTTATTTGTTGGTTTTATGATTTAGGTTTTGAGATTATGGTGTGAAATTAGGGTTTATGGGTTTGGGCTTGAAATTAGGGTTTATGGGTTAGGGTTRGTAATTATGTAATATTTAGGGTATCATTTGCAATTGGGGTTTAATTTAGGTTTAGTTTGTAATTGGAGTTTCTTTTAGGGTATAATTTATACTTATGTATTAATTTAGGGTGTAATTTGTAAATTAAACGTAATTACCTAACTAGGAATAATTACGTAATTGGGGTTTAATTTAGGAATAATTACAAAATTAGGGTTCAATTTAGGATTAATCAAGTAATTAGGGTTCAATTTAGAATAATTATAAAATTAGGGTTCAATTTAGGAATAATTAACCAATTAAGATTCAATTTAGAAATAATTACGTAATTAGGGTTCAATTTAGGTTCCACTCAAAAGGATAGACAGAAGCTGAAATGTCCATGTAATCGTAGCAGATGTATGAATAGTGAAAGTGATTAGTTTGGTTGAAATTTATGTAATCTAATTCTTTTTAAAACTTATTTCTTTCATGTTTGGATTTTATTAAAACGTTTGATATATAATATGCACTTGTGTTCTGTAAAATGCTCGTATTATTATTTAATAATTTTATCAGATGCCGAGAGGTCGAGGTTCCAGCAGCATTGGTCGATCCGATATGGGTTCGGCTAATCGTTTAGCTGATTTTGAGGATGACTACGTGGGTTTCGGTGCTGATCATTCAGCGCCGAAGCTGGATACACCTACACATACACCGACACCGACATCACACACACCGCTACATACACCGTCTGATGCGGGTACATCACGGACCCGACGACAGTTGGTCGCACCGCAGAGGGGTAGGGGTCAGGTTTATATTGTAGGGAGCAAGTAAGTAATTTAATGATTTTAAAATTWTAATTATCGTTATAATTAAATTATATTCGTAACAAAAAAAAATTGAATACAGGCACACAACAGACATGGTAAGGTGACTACTATACTCCGGGAGATCTTCGAGAAGGATCTCCATCCCGCCGGGTGGTGCTATAAGGCGGTCCCTCTAGAGACTAAGGAGTTCTGGTGGGAGATGTTTCAGATAATTTGTTAATTTGTAATGTAACTACACAATCATATGTATCAATTGAAATGTAATTATTATTTCTTTTGTAGGGGGTTTGTTATTGGGACTCGGAGGAGTATAGTGTTCATGAGATACGGAACGTGTTTTTTCCGATGATCGGGGACAAGTACGGGAAGGTTTTGAACGAGTATAAGCAGTATGCAAATTCTCATTCTGGTAGGCTGCATCGGAGCGTTAACGAGGAGCTCTGGAGGTAACTGATTATGTTATATATTTTCTTATTAAATTAGATTTTTTTTTTACTTATAATAGATCATCTATAACACATTATATATCATGCGCCTCAACTAGGGCTTGGACGGTCGAGTGGGAGAAGCCCGAGAATAAGGCCAGATCCGAGCAGTGCAGCAAGAACAGGAAGAACGAGCGTGCTGGGCCGGGTACCGGGATGTCGAAGCACAGGGGGGGAGCTAGATCTAATATCGATTATGCTCTGGATATCGTAAGTAATTTTGAAATATAATAATATATTATTTATTTATTTAATTTTAATGTTAATTATTTTAAAATTCTATTTCGATACAGCATACTCCATTCCCAAATCGCCGCCCCAGCGCCTTCCATAAAATCCACCAACCGCCACCGCATCCACCTATGCCGCTCGCCGTTTCTATCCGCCCAGCCTGCGCCGTCAATTTTTCCGAAGAGGACAGAGAGGGCCTTGCCCTCCGAAACAACCAGAAACTCACACTCCACAAAATTATTACCCAGATGCAGTCCCCGATTCGCCGCATTCCCATTCGCGGTGGCCATCCTCCTTTCGTSCCTCACCGCCGCCGCCGACGGAGTCTCCTACTCCGATCATTGCAACGACGTCGTACGGGATCCGCCCTTGGTGCCAGAACCTAATCTTCCACTCATCAACCGGAGGTTTCTCGCTATTCTCCACGCCCACGTTGGATGCACTGTTAATAGGACGACGAACAAGGGTATTTGTCTAATTGCTTTCTCGTCCAGAAAATCTTATAGAACCCAGAAGGACGATGTCTTCAAAATCGAAGAAGCGAGATTGAGCCTATTCTATGTGGGCAACTCTCCCAATTTCTCGCGTCGTGGATTGCGCCTAGTGCATTTCCGGCCACCGAGGTATCCTGTGTTTCACGGCCCGTCAAATTCGATCACATTCTCGTTAAATGGGTTTTGGGATTCGGGTTCAGGTAAGATCTGTATAATCGGGTCTGGTTCTGATAAACCAAGCTCTAACAATGTTGTTTTAAAGCTTGATTATTTGAATTCTTCGAGTATATTCACTAGTTTAGTTAATGGCACATTTGAGAGTTTAGATATAAATGACGGAATTGGTTTTGACCTGAATTCGATATCCATACTGGGTGTGAACCTGAGGAATACTTACATGTATGAGTTGATTGATAAAGAAAGTGAAAGTAATGGTTTTCGTTTTTCTGACGATTTGTTGAGTGTTTCTTTAGGAGTAGAGGATTTGGGGCAAAAGCTATGCGAGTATATCTTATCTGCTGGAATATATGAACTTGAGTACAAGGATGATTGTAATAGTGTGAATTGCAATTTATTTGGAAGGGGGAATAATAACAAACTTGTTCTTGATTGCGGTGGTTGATTCGGACGGTTGTGGATTTTTGTCGAACAGGGTTCGACGGGGGTTGTTGGGTCGGATTTCGGACGGCTTAAACCATAGAATTCTCGCCAATTGAAAAAAACAGTGATAGTGTAATAAAAAAGCGCTGCAATAATATTAAAAAAAGTATCGAATCCTCGCCAATCGGAAAAAGCAGTGATTGTGTAGTAAAAAGACGCTGCAATAATATTTAAAAAAGCATTGCTACGTTATTATAAAAGACTTAAAATATAGTAAAAATTCAATCTTACTCGTAATTTAACAGTATTTTTTTATACAGTACTGTAGTGCTAAAATTAAATCACATGCGATGCTTTTAATATTCAGGTTTTTAAATTTAATTACATTTATTTATAAAATGAAATTTGTGATACTTTTTTGTATACAGTCATAGTGCTTTTCTTTACCCGTGTGCTTTCTAAAGAGTAATGCAGTGCTCTTTCGAAATGTTGATATATGTCCAAAATACCCTTTTTTATTAAATTAATGTAATATTTTCCATAATTACCCTGCTGACATGTCAAGTTCTCAACCATTAAAATTATCCAATCTAATGGTCAAGATGAGTCCCTAGGTTCACATATATTGACAGGGTTTCATTTGAACCCAACCCTATATATATATATATATATATATATATATATATATATATATGATTGGGTTCAAATGAGAACCCCGTCATTATATGTGAACCTAGGGACTAATCCTGGCCTTAAATCTAATATTGCACAGTGCAATTATATGTCCAGGTTCATTGTGCTTTTTACACAGTACTGTAGTGCTAAAATCAGTCCAGTTTTTTAATTTAATTATATATATATATATATATATATATATATATATATATATATATATATATATATATATATATATATATAACGTTTTAAAACATGCAATATGTATCTTAAATTGTAGATCCTGAGAATGTGATTAATTTGATATATATTTCATTCAAAACGAATAAAATTTGAAAAAGTTATGGTTTGTTGAAGATTTGAGTTTCATTTCAAATTTTTGAATTTGTAGTTTATAGACGAAATTTGCGATGCTTTTTGTATACAATCATAGTGTTTTTTTTCTTAATCTATTGTGCTTTCTAAAGAACAATGTAGTGCTCTTTGTAAACGTTGATATATGTCCAAAATATCATTTTTAATTAATTAATGCATTTTTTTACATTATTACCATGCTGACATGTCATGATCTCAACCATCAAGATTATCCAATCTAATGGTCAAGATGAGTCCCTAGGTTCACATATAATGACTGGGTTCTCATTTGAACCCAACCCTATATATATATATATATATATATATATGTTGTGTGTGTGTGTGTGTGTGTGTGTTGTGTGTGTGTGTGTGTGTGTGTACTAGTTTAGCACCCGCATATTATGCAGGATTTGAAAAAAAAAATATTTATTAAAAATAGTAAAAGAATAATATTGCAAGTTGTACACACAAGTTGTAACATTATTTGTTTTATTTAAATAAAAATTATTTTTCAAAATAAATAATTTTCACACACAAATCAAAATATTATATATTCTAATTATAGTAAGACTGGTTTTTACAATAAAGAATTTTCAAGTATTCTTATACGGGAGTCACGAAATTAGTTGTAAGGTATAGCAAAATACCTTAAATTTGACAGAAAATCCGTAAAATATTGAGTTTGTAAATATGTAAACATACAACACTCACGTGTTAAATGTGAATATGCGATATAAAGAATTAATATTTATAAGACATTTATAACTCTATTAAAAGAAATCGCATATCTAAGTTGTAGTATATGTAATATTATTTTATTATTACTTTTTGCTTCATTTTTTTTCTGCATAAGACACTAATTTATTCATATATATATATATATACTTTGTATATCAATGCATTATATTGATATTAGATAAGAAGATTTAGAATATATTCAACATTTATTCTTTAAGGCTTAATAATTTATTATCATTTATTATGTATTTTTTGTTCCTCTTTTTCTTTTTTTTTTTTTGCCGTATCAATAGTTTTTTTTATTGTTATTTTCAATGCATTATATACAATGATCTAAAAGTCGACCTAAGAGAGCGCCTAGGAGCTCGGCGCCACCAGTCCGCTGACGATTTTCAAAAATCGGCCAAAGAAATCGTTGGGCGCCCTCGGCGCCCTCACCATGTGATATTTTATTTATTTTTTTAAATTTCCTGGTCCAAAACGACGTCGTTTTGGGGCCTATTTTTTGATTTTTTTGATTTTGTAATCTATGCTATGATATTATTATTTGACTAATTAACTTATGGATCTATGTTGTTTTGAACTTTGAAGTGAACAATAGTTTTAAACTTATGAATTGTAACTTGTGATCATTATATTTAGTTTTGAATTTTCATAGACTTTATTGTGTAGCAGGTAGTATGTTAAACTATTAAATGGTTGTATGTAATGTTGTAAATTAGGGTATTTATTCTCAAATTCTATGCCCCGCCTAGGCGCTAGGCACTGGCTTGGCGCCTAGCAGCCGTGATGAGAATGAGCCCGAGTTTGAAGATCCTTTGGTGGTTCGAGAGGGACCAATTACGAGAGCTAAAGGAAAGAGACTTAAAGAGGCATTGGAAACTATTTTTAGTTGAAATCCAAAACAAGCATCCTTCGGGCCAATCAAAGAACCAAGAACAAGAGTCTTTTCATGGGGATAAATTTGTGAACTTGATCCAAATAAGTGAGCTTGCACCAAACCATGATGAAGCCCAATTTTCGAACCAAGACTCCAAGCTTGAATCCACATAACCAGCCCAAGGGTGCAGCCCATACAATAAAGCCCAAGTTGGTAACCTAGAAGCTTCCAAGGAGAGGGAGTATTGAAAGTAGCACTTACAGTATACTCACCGGGTAGATCAAGCTTGTAAGCGTTATCATTCACTTTAGAAATCACTTGAAATGGACCATCTCCTCTTGGCTGCAATTTAGACTTTCTTTGGAGTGGAAATCTTTCTTTCCTTAAGTGTAGCCATACCCAATCTCCGGGTTCAAAAACAACCTTCTTTCGTCCTTTGTTTGCTTGCTTTTCATATTGTTTGGTCCTCTTCTCGATGTTCGCTCTTGCATTCTCATGTAGTTTCTTCACCATTTCAGCC